>JACEFZ010008498.1:0-112400 GCA_014155875.1 Cepaea nemoralis
GTAGACCTCTGGTAATCCAATTTCATGAACATCCGAATAGACACCGGTGGTTAAGAGTTAATCAGGGACCGGTTGCACTCTACACAATGTCCGTTCCTAATGTTCCTAAACAAACTGCACAAGTCTTTTGCAGTGTGTACGCAGTTAGTTAGTTAGTTAGTTAGTCGACAGATCATCCTCGTTGCACCATGAACCACTCAGTTCATAAGTGCTAATTACTAATGTTAATTGTTACTGTACTAAACACTAGGTACTATAGCCGGTTCTCGGTTCGTAACTACTGTCTGATGATGTGTGGTGCATCAGTATGCATCACTCTCTTTGATGAATCAATTTTCCTTCTAGCGTAAGTTACGTTCTGTATGCAACTTTATTGACTCTTGAACTGGTGTTCTTCAGAATGGGTTTTTTAATTCTTTCCCAAACTTGGAGAGTTTCCTGGATCTGGTAGGGAACCTTAAATGGCACTACTGCAGTCCTATCAATCATATCTACATCTGTCATTATAGGCACGTGCAAAATTAAGTCACTAATTAACCACGGTAGATATTATTTCCACTGGCACTGCAGTGCCCTGCACTCTGTCTAGAGCATTATTCAAGTCCACCCTAGTTGATCTCAACTCGAGTTTATATGGCAAACTACCAAAGTTGTCCACGTGGACGTTATCCTTTACTCCCCCACACAGGTGGCACAGTGGCAAATCATCCCCTGTCAAGAACTATTTTCCTGGCTTAAATCCTGTCAAAGTTGTCAGTAATTGCCTAGATTCTCAAAACAAGCCAGCTAGTTTCTGTAAACTCCCAACAAAGAGTTTCGATACCAAGCTGCCAATCATCTTGATGTTCCGGAAACCAAGAATTGACAGATGCACTGTTTTCCGTACTAGGTTACTTCCGTTTTACATCTGCCCCCTGTGATCTCACGGCTTCCATCTGCATTCAAATGTTGACAAACTTGTCACTCTTCTGTTCCGTGGTGACAATCCCAGCAGCCATTTTCCGTCTGATGTCGGCCGTATAGATGACAAACGGAAACCATTCCATATCCTAAGTGACAATATATGTGATTCTACTTTGTAATGAACTGCCAACTCTGTGTACTCCATTCCTTCTCACTCACCACCAAATGTGTTTATGGGCTGACACGATGTAACCTGTGCAGCTGTGTTCTACTTGTTAGTACGACTGTTTGTGGCCCAGAAATATACGCCACGCAAGCGTCGGTAGTATTATCTGGGTTAACTCAGGCGCTCGTGACACTCACACACATCCTCCACATACACTCACACTTCCTCACATCTAGACACATACAAAATGTCTCACGTTAGTATTGAAACTAGTATGAACAAACTCCCACACTTTACTCTCACACATACACTGACACTTGTCATGAGCAGTCTCATAAAAATGTTAAACATGGAGAAAAATGTGTACATAAAATGTATGTGACGTAAACATAGTGATGCTCTCTCTCTCTCTCTCTCTCCTCTCTCTCTCTCTCTCTCTCTCTCTCTCTCTCTCTCTCTCTCTCTCACACACACACACACATTCACTCTCACGCTCACACATTCACTCTTCCGTTCATTCATTCACTCTCACGCATTCACTCTCCCGCTCATTCACTCTCACGCTCACTCATTCACTCTCCAGCTCACTCATTCACTTTCCCGTTCACTCATTCACTCTCCCGCTCACTCATTCACTCTCCCGCTCACTCATTCACTCTCACGCTCACTCGTTCTGTCTCTCATTCACACTCACTGACTCACTCACTCAAACTACAGTAATGAACATGAGTTTATATTATGCATGATAAAATCAAATGGTATTTAACTGATAATATGACAGATGAGAATACACAAACATATGGATTCGCGTGTTACATAACATGCGTGTTACATGACATGCATCTGCTCAGCTCTCTCTCTCTCTCTCTCTCTCTCTCTCTCTCTCTCTCTCTCTCTCTCTCTCTCTCTCTCTCTCTGTATTCTTTCATATACACACACTCACACGCATGCGCGCGCTCACACACACACACACTAACACATCAACTCTCCCACTGTCTCACTCTCTAACACACAATCCTTCACACACACACTCACTCTCTCAATCACACTCTCTCACACATACACATACACATGAACGCATGCACGCACGCATACACTCCCTCACTCACTCTCACACATACACGTACGAATGCATGCACTGATACATTCCCCCACCATTTCTCGCTCAATCACTCTCTCCACACACACGCATGCACGTGCGCACACACGCATTCACTCTCTCCCTCTCACTGACACCCACTTTCTCTCTCTCTCTCTCTCTCTCTCTCTCTCTCTCTCTCTCTCTCTCTCTCTCTCTCTCTCTCTCTCTCTCTCTCTCTCTCTCTCTCTCTCTCGCTCCCACACGCACACACATATATAATGAACAATTATACTGAACAATTATACCAGTAAATGAATTATGGTGGCATATAGTCGGTATGGATTAAGTATTGAAAGAGTTTTCGGTTAAATGTGTAGGGACTCATTGGAGTCTTCAGATCTGGAGGCAGATCATTCCATAAGTGAGCACCAGAATAGGCGAAACATGTTTTGTATAGGTCCAATCTAGGCTTTGAGACATGTAACAAATTTAGGCGCTTGCTGTTCATTGCATTAGATTGAATCAGCGGCAGAAGATACTCTGGGGTATTTTGAGATATAATTTTATTCACTAATTTGGCTTTGTTGAAAAGGAAGCGCTTTTGTAGTGGTAAAAGTCTTAGATGACTGTACAAATTATTACTTTCAATGTGCTTTATGTCAGAAACCAGACGAATAGCGCGGTTTTGTAGAGAACATAGTCGTTTTAAATTAGATTTAGGGCAACCATCCCAAACTGTGGAAACAGTAATCGAGATGTGATTGGATATAGCATGTATAGAATATTTTTCGTGTGCTTTCGTCCAGGAAGTGCTGAATTTTAGCAAGTTGGTAAACTTTTTGTGCTATTTTCTTGGTAAGAGCGTGAACATGAGAGCTCCAGTTCAAATGGCTGTCTATTAAAAGCCCAGTGTTTTATGTTCAGTCACATTAACTATAGGTAACGTGCCCATGCGGAGTTCGAGCGGTGATCCAGTTATGGCTAGTGTCTGTAGTTTTTGTCTGGTCGTTATTAGCATGGATTTGGTTTTGTCGATGTTAATTTGCATGCGGTTTTCATTGCTCCATCTAGTAAGATTATCAAGTTCCTTTTGTAAAGAATTCTCTAATTCACTACGGTTTTCTTGACTAGTATATATAGTACAGTCGTCTGCGAATAGATCACAAGTTGTATTGATATATAAAGGAAGATCATTAATATAAACTGCCAAAAAGCAGCGGACCTAGTATTGAGCCCTGAGGCACACCAATATTAAGCTGTGTGGGTCTTGATAGACAGTTGTTGAAGGACACGACTTGTTGCCTGTCGGATAGAAATGACGTAATTATGTTCACCATGTTGGTGCTTGTCTTCATTTGCTTTAGTTTTCTAATTAAAATATCGTGATCTACCATATCAAAAGCTTTTTTAAAGTCTACAAACACCGCTCCACAAATTCTACCGTTGTTGATGTTTAAGTGCCAGTTATCGGTCATTTTTGTTAGAGCACTATGGCAAGAATATTTAGGTCGAAACCCAGATTGACTGTTAATTATTAGATCATTGTTAATTAAATGGTGTAACGTTATTTTATGAGTGTGTTTTTCTAGGTGGTTTTGATAGCGACGATAGTAAGGAAATAGGTCTATAATTACCCAAAACGCTATTATCGATTGAGCCATTTTTAATAAGCGGAAACACTTTAGCAATTTTAAATGCAGATGGAAAGTAGTTTTTGGCCAGACACTGGTTATATATGAACGTTAAGGACTCGCTAATGACTGGTGCAGCACAACGAAGAATTCTATTACTGATACCATCTAGGCCGTGTGAGTTTGTTGATTTGAGGTTCAAGAGATATTTATAAACGTCTGCAACAGACATTAAAGGAATCTCAGCGGGAATATTTCTGGCGCACTTCTCCTCACAGAATGGTGCCAGTGAACTTAAATTACACGATGAGTCTGGTATTGAAGACTTTAGATTCTCTATTTCTGATTGAAGGAACCAACTGAATTCATCGCATTTTATAGAATTTGGTATTGCTGATTCTGTAGGGCGTTTCTTATTGGTTAGCAAGTTAATAGCCTTCCATATATTTGTACTGTTTGAATAATTCTTTAACATCATCATTATAGCAAATTGTAGGTCTCCAATTACCTAATCCAATTAACTAATCTTACCCTTAACTGAAGATGCATATCCTATAATGTACGATGTACCTCAAAACTCTCAACATTAGTCCAATAGACACTGTGCACTGTACTTGGGATTTTGTAGTAATTATATTAGACCACGATTCTTGTGTTCTAAGTGTTTTAACTCTGACTGGACTGGAAATTTGTCTACCTACTCTTGTGTTCATGGTGTTTTAATTAGAACTAATTCCTCATCTTTCTTGTTCATGTCTTTGTTTGTTATATGTTAGTAGTTGTATACTATTTCTTGCTAACTTGACCATGTATAACCTAGAAAGGTTTCTTGCTAACATAGCCATATGTAACAAGCTGACGGTTTACATAACCAATTAGACCTGACTAATATTTTAATAATTTCAATAGCTAAAAATTATCTTTACATTGAGAGCAATGTCACATAAATGTAGAATGTATCAAATTATTATGCAGAACAAAATGTTACATTACTTGGGTTTGCAGTAAATATTTGTTTCAACACAAAAACTGATTGACTCATCTCATCTCATCTTGTTCCTATTGTACGTTGTGGTGTCTAGGTGAAGAGTGCCCGCTTGTGGGCTTCATGTATCGAAATTCCCTTGGACTCTGCTATTCCCTCTATTCATCGTTTACATGGTCGACCTCTTCCTCTGCTTCCATCTGGTGTGTACATCATTGCTTGTTGTGGTATGCTGTCAGTTGGTAACTGATTGACATGAAGGTTAACAGTAAAGGACACTTGTACATGCCTTTAGGCACACTGGACACATGTTGCTGGAGTCACAGTTTATAGCAATCAGTGGTTGCTATGGTCAGTGGTTGTTGTGGTCAGTGGTTCTTGTGGTCAGTGGTTTCTGTGGTTGCTGTGGTCAGTGGTTTCTGTGGTTGTTGTGGTCAGTGGTTTCTGTGGTTAGTGGTTTCTGTGGTTGCTGTGGTCAGTGGTTTCTGTGGTCAGTGCTTGCTGTGGTCAGTGGTTTCCGTGGTCCATGATTGCTGTGGTCAGTGTCATGACAACTGTGTTTATTTCCCAAGACATCTCTTGGTGTCCATTTTAGGCTGGGTCAACCAAGGAGCCCAGGTTACATTTTCAACATTTGAATCCACTCTGATGCAGATCGAACCAAGACCAGTAAGTCAGAATCTAGCCACTATGCTACACATGGCACTTAATGTTAGAAAATGCATCTGCAGATTTCATCTCACCGCTAAATGAGCTGGGCCGTAAAATTCTTTGACATCATCGCTGGCTTCCCTCCACATGTCATCAAAGTCCACCTTGATTCTTTTCAGCTGTAGCAGAGTATATTGACATACAAATGATTGTTTTTGTAAAATATTATTTGTAATCACATTTAAAACACTGATTTATAATGAAAATATCTTTAAAAAACAAATATAATTTATTGGTAATGAAATATGATTCTTGTATATGAAATAAAACATTGATACTGAAAGATTGTCTCCATAAACCAAGTAAACATATATTTATACACAAAGATAGTGATATAAAACAAATTAACATGAATCTACAATTAAATTATTCCTATAAACCAAATGGCTCACCACTACTTGTAAAAGTTCTTGGTTTTACAAATGGACACGGTAATCCAGGCAAAAACTACTGAGCGTAATCTTGCCAAGAGATCAACATACAGCTGAAAGATGCTGGTGTTGACAGCTAAGTCCTGTAAAGGATATGCTAAAAAAAAAAAAATCCAGGCAAACGCACAGAATCCCCATGTCCGCAATAAAATGACAATTGAAGATGATGATCATTCCAGACACATGCTGGTTGTATACACGTTCCTTCATACATCCGTCCTTGATGCAATGACACTCAAATCCAAGAACCCTTAAATACCTGTTATTGTATCTTCAAATAGCAGGGTTGTTCATAGATAGTCTTTACAATATGCCAATCATGAGTATTTCAACTAGTGGTAATCTTGACGGCCAACATATCTACACGCTTGTTGCCGCACACTCCAGCATGACACCGATAGCATACCCATTACGCTTGTTGCCGCACACTCCAGCATGACACCGATAGCATACCCATTACACTTGTTGCCGCACACTCCAGCATGACACCGATAGCATACCCATTACACTTGTTGCCACACACTCCAGCATGACACCGATAGCATACCCATTACACTTGTTGCGCACACACTCCAGCATGACACCGATAGCATACCCATTACACTTGTTGCCACACACTCCAGCATGACACCGATAGCATACCCAGTACACTTGTTGCCGCACACTCCAGCATGACACCGATAGCATACCCATTACACTTGTTGCCGCACACTCCAGCATGACACCGATAGCATACCCATTACACTTGTTGCCGCACACTCCAGCATGACACCGATAGCATACCCGTTACACTTGTTGCCGCACACTCCAGCATGACACCGATAGCATACCCATTACACTTGTTGCCACACACTCCAGCATGACACCGATAGCATACCCGTTACACTTGTTGCCACACACTCCAGCATGACACCGATAGCATACCCGTTACACTTCTTGCCACACACTCCAGCATGACACCGATAGCATACCCATTACACTTGTTGCCACACACTCCAGCATGACACCGATAGCATACCCATTACACTTGTTGCCGCACACTCCAGCATGACACCGATAGCATACCCATTACACTTGTTGCCGCACACTCCAGCATGACACCGATAGCATACCCATTACACTTGTTGCCACACACTCCAGCATGACACCGATAGCATACCCGTTACACTTGTTGCCACACACTCCAGCATGACACCGATAGCATACCCGTTACACTTGTTGCCGCACACTCCAGCATGACACCGATAGCATACCCGTTACACTTGTTGCCACACACTCCAGCATGACACCGATAGCATACCCATTACACTTGTTGCCACACACTCCAGCATGACACCGATAGCATACCCATTACACTTGTTGCCACACACTCCAGCATGACACCGATAGCATACCCATTATGTCCTTATAAGAGAGAAGTATCTAAGCTTGGTATCCACTCATGCCACATCCGTCCAATTATAACTTGACATAATGGAGACATAATCAGACACTATGATTACTCTGGTGACTCGAGCGCCCATTTGCTATCTCAGGTTGGGCATCAATCTGGAAATCAAAGTCAAATCTATGATTCCATCAGAGTCCCAATGTCTAGTCAATTTCATAGTATGGCCAACATTCAAAATAGTGTGCCAGGTGCTGAACAGTACCAGACTAAGTATGATTCCCTATTTTCTGGAACATTATTCCATTCTTTTGATTGAGCATTTAACATCTGTAGCTATTAGATATTTCTCATCAGAATCAGCCATCGCTGATAGGAATTCCTGCTTGATCTCCTTAGAATGAGTCCTCCACATTGGCATACACATTTTAGATCCTCCATTTGTGGTAATATATAGGTACAACTATCCCCTGTATCTCGACACCATCACAGTTGTGTGCACTTGTATCTATCTATCAATTGTGGAGTTTATGATTTATATAAATTGTCAAACCCCATTTATTTGCTTTACCTCTCTCTCTCTCTCTCTCTCTCTCTCTCTCTCTCTCTCTCTCTCTCTCTCTCTCTCTCTCTCTCTCTCTCTCTGTGTGTGTGTGTGTGTGTGTGTGTGTGTGTGTGTGTGTGTGTGTGTTTGTTGTTTGTCCATCAAGAATGATGATGACCTTTCATTTCATCCAGTGGGGTTGAAAGTATGGAGCCGTGGGTTCTAAGATGGCTGATAAGGCCTATTTTGGCTCGAAATGTTCTTTGACAATGTGGACAAAGAATGCTTGACGTTTCTGGAGGAGGATTTCCTGCAGTGGTCTTTTTGTCCTTCCTTTTCTTTACAGCTCTTGCTTTACCTAAGACTTGGGGGTCACATAACCCATGACTGGAAGTGGATTGGTGGATTTCAGAACATATACCGTTCGCTGATGGGTTCTGCATTCCGCTTCTCTGGAGCTTCGCTTGCTCCAAAATCCTCTGCGAGTTAAGGTACGATTCAATGAGACCATATAGTCACATGTTCGATAGAACAATGTGGCAGAAATCTTACACGTTGTCTTACAAAAAATGTCTTTTCACTTTAAGGTTAGCTGATGCTCACTGTGACATGTTTTCACAAGCATCATGATAATCTTAACGTCCTGACCTGGCTAATGACACTACATACAAGCAGAAGTCGAAATTAATGTACACAGATAGTGTCACTGGAATGTAAAGTGACAGGCCAGCATGGTATTACAAGATGTAGTTCTCAAGTTCCTTTTTTCTTATTGCCATTCCTTCCTGATGTGTGCTCTCTCCTATGTTACTTAATATCTACATGGACAGAAGATCCAAAGAAGCAAAGCCTTGACAGAATAATTCAGAAAATTTAGAACTCTTTATTTCAGATGAAACAACTGATCCACAGGAAATAAATGAACTTCTATTTGCAGACAATCAATGTCTGTTTTATAGCGATGAGGGTAGACTGCAGAATCATATTAATAATCTGAGCTCAACATGCAATCAATCAATCATGTGCCATGCCGGAAAGCGTGGGCGGTCATGACTCGCCATTTCACTCGATCACCAGCGTCGTGGATCAGCTCAGTGTTTCTGTCTCGTCAATGCCATGTGGCCAAGCCATCCAGGTATTTTCCTCTCGGTCTTCCTCTTGGTCTGTTCCCTTCGATCTTGCCAGTTGTCACTAAGTTCTCCAATCCATTTCTTCTCATAACATGTCCAAAAAATTTTGACTGTCTACGTCTAATTTCTCTAATCAATTTACGATTTTCATTTGTCTCCTGTAGTACTTGGTCATTGGTTTTTCTGTCTGTCCATGGTATTCTTTGCATTTTCCTCAGAAACCACATTTCTGCAGCCATCAGATGTTTTTCAGCTTGACTGCACATTGTCCAAGTTTCACATCCATACAAAAGAACAGGCTCTATGTAGCACCTCAACACTCTTTTTCTCGTTTCAATTGACATCTTTTTATTGGTCAGAATGTTTTTCATCTTGCTAAAGGCTACTTTCGCCATGGCGATTCTTGTTCTAATCTCTTCAAGGCATCTCCCATCAGATGTTATGACTGTTCCGAGATAATTGTACCGATTCACTTGTTGAAGAATATTCCCATTTACTTGTATATTACATTGTGGTACTTCGTTCTTCCTAGTGACGACCATAACCTGTGTCTTCTTACAATTTAATTCCAACCCCAGCTGCTGACTGTGTACAATAACTGCGTCTACTAATTGTTGTAGATCTTGTGCATTGTCTGCAATCAATACTGTATCATCTGCATATCTAATGTTATTGATGTTTCGTCCTCCAATGCTGATTCCATTTAAATCTTCTACATTCCTGAAAATATTTTCACTGTATAGGGAAAACAGATCTGCGCAGCAAATACAATATGAGTATAAACACAGCCAAAACCGAAGTAATGCAAGTTAGCAGATCTCCTGGTCCACTAAATATACAGATAAATAACACAACTCTGAAACACGTTAAAGAATGCAAATATCTTGGATGTATGATCACAGAAGATGGCAGATTTGACAGAGAAATTGAAATCAGATGTCAAAAAGCAAGTGTACTTACATATCAACTATCACCCATGCTGAAACATCCAAACATATCCATGTCCGCAAATGACAGATAATAAACAACATATTCACACCAACCACGTGCTCCCAATCTCAAACTTGGACATTATCAAAATCACACTTTTGCAAAATCAACACCTGTCAGATGAGATGCCTGAGGAGAGCTGCCAACTTAACATTCCGAGACCGAGTAAGAAATGCTGTTATCAGACAGACTGTGGCCCCGGGAAGGTTAACCCGGTCAACAAATGCCCGCAGAAGTCGGATGTGTCGGCCTAACGGCGCAAGAACGCAGCTCTGCTGTAAACAGGCACAACGCAGTCACATCCGGAAAAAAAAATCCGGATGAACGCAGAAGAAGAAGAAGACAGGCTGTGGGATCAACACCTTGTGCCACATTTATTGAAAGACAGAAGATCAAGTGGTTTGGCCATCTCGTTAGGATGCAACACTGTCAACTACCAGCACTGGTCCTACATTAAAGATAAAATGCGACGTGACCAAGAAGACGCCCAAGAAGAAAATGGATTGACGACATCAAAGACATTGTACAATCACATGGAATGACACTATCCAGTGGCGCCCATCGGCCACTGGAGTGCAATTTATTCCTCCCCACGATGCATGACAGCAAAATTGGAAGCAGATTATGATGATGCCATTCATTCCTGTATAATTCATTCCTGGCACTAATTTTATGAACCTGGCCCAAATGTCGTTGGGAAGCAATTCCCTATAGGCTAGACTTTGATAGCTTTGCTGTCTTGATTGGATTCAATGATCATCATTTCATTGTGAAACTATCCATAAAGTGCTTTCATCTCCTCCTCCAGATCACACTAGGTACTGACCCCCCCCCCCCCCCCCCCCCCCCTTCCTGCCCCCAGATCACAGTAGGTACTGATCCTCCCATATCACACTAGGTACTGAACTTTTTCAGTTTGTGAAAACAGAATTCACACATTCAGGAAATATTAAGGGTCTGTTGTTTATTCCTAAGAAACAGTGCAAACCGCTTAAGGCGGTCTCGGATGTATCAACTGGCGACTTTTTTTTTAAATCTATTATACTTTACTGATGATTACATTGCACCTATCTTCTCATTTTTATCTCCTAATGGAGCATAAGCCCTCAACCGGGTCACTTTAAGGAATTTTATCCTTTGTTAGTTTTTGCCCTCCATAGATTACTCTTTTCTGTCTCAATTTTTCTCCATGTGTTTACGTCTCCCTCTGTTTCTTTTGCCTTGTGGGTTCCAGCAAAATCCCAAGCAGTCATGAACATACTGTGGCTATAGAATATGTAAATTATGTGTGTGCCAACTTTTCAGGATTGATAATTAATTCCTGGCCACAACTTGAAATAATCAAGTACCAAATCAGTGTGCTATCAGGAGCAAGTCAGATATCTTATTCATAACCCAGAACCATCAGTGAGTACTGACAGCTGGTTCCTCTGTGAAAACAAATTCTCCAATTAAATTCCTTAGCTGTGCAAGTAAATTGATCAACTGTTTGCTGTGATACCATATGGCTCCATAACTACTTTACTTTTATTCAACCATATACGTAATTCGCAGGTTGTCTTCATGGAGTAGTGGTCAAGCCACATGCCTCGCGCAGTTCATTTCCAGACTCTCTCATTTAGTTCACAAAAGCAATTTTTTTACAGAGATCCCCAGAGTCACTTCTGTAGCTATGGAGTTCATGCTCCATTTGATGCTTTTGGCACGCTGCTCTGCAGAAAGAGAGAGCCAAATGGAATAACATCAGGTGTTTTTAAACTCCTTTTTAATAAGGAATTGACAGCCTTGATGAAATACTGATGATTATTAAATACATATGTTATGTTACCACAGGAGGAGGTACTTAGTGAAAAACTACTTAGAGCTGCTCCATTTGATGCTTTTGGCATGCTGCTCTGCAGAAAGAAACAGCCAAACAGAATAAAACCAGGTGCCTTTAAACTGCTTTTTAATAAGCCTTGATGACATACTGATGATTATGAAATGTATATGTTATGTTACCACAGGAGGAGGAGGTACTCAGTAATAAACTACTTACAGCTGCTTCATTTAAACAACCAGTTGCTCCTCCATAATTGCATGGCTCAATGATGCTGACAGTTACGCCATATTGATTCATCTCTTGATAAAGAGTCTCTGAAAAAGCTTCTCCGCCAAACTTGGCCACAGTGTAGGCAGCACAGCGGGGAACGGCAAACAGTCCTTTCGCACTTGTCACATTCACAATCCTGCCTAAGAGAGCAAATCATCAGTATTATAGCTATAAAATAAAAACATGTATAAATGTTAAATAAAATAAAACCTCACCAACCTTTGACTTGTGTATTAACTATTTGTTTTGTTTACCTTACCTCTCAAAATGTATGTGTTATTGTATTATATACCTCTCTGGAAATAAGCCTGCATGTTGAATAGGGGGGGAGGGGGGGGGGGAGTCTTTGAGCCTAAGGAATAAAGGCCGCCTGGCTAGTGCAGTCACCGCGAACTGTGCAGGTTGGGATTTTCTTTTTGCCCCCGACAGAAGAAAATCCCACACCTTACAGAGGGATCGAACCGAGGTCTCCCGAAGGAGCTGGCCGAGTGGCTAGAACGCAAGACTCTCCTTCTCTCCTGCGTTCTAGCCACTCGGCCAACTCCGCTTGAGTTCAAAGCGAGCGAGCACCCAAAAAAAACAACAACACTGTCATAGAACAGTAATCTTGGACTATAAAAATATGGGTCTAGTCCAATGAGCCTTCGGCATGTAACAAGTGTTTACTTACTTTACTCGCTATATCAGAATATCCCACAATAGCAAGGATAAAGGGGGTCTTTTCATTTAGATACAATTACCTAACTTGTTAGTTCTACAGCCTTTAAATGATCATTAGTCATAAATCTATATCTGTGCATAAATAATGTTAACTGATGGTAGCATCTATGTTGTATTATATATCAAATTAAAAGAGATTTCACAAGGAACATGCCAGTATTGCAACTATTGCTAGAGGTTAGAAATATAATAATAATCTTAAGATTTCGTAAAAATAAAATTAAAGACGGGTGACAATTATGAAAAATTTCCATTTACCAAGGCACAACTTCCCAATGGTTTATGATAATCCAATGAAATTTACTGAATAATGATAAATAGACCACTTTTCTTCACCAAATTGATGGAAAATACCTTAGACTTGTAAACAACATATATTGGAAACAACAAGCTGCCATCAGAATTGATAATGATGTAGGTCAATATCAGCCTATTAAAAGAGGTGTGAGACAGGGATGTGTAATGTCTACAGATCTTTTTTTCCCTGTACAGTGAAAATATTTTCAGAAATATAGAAGGAATCAACTTTGGGGGACGATACATCAATAACATTAGATATGCAGATGATACGGTCTTGATTGCAGACAATGAACAGGACCTGCAAAATTTAGTAGATGCGGTTGTTGCACACAGTGAACAACTTAGGTTAGAACTGAATATTAAGAAGACACAGATTATGGTCGTCACTGGGAAGAAGGAAATACCACAGTGTGATATTCGAGTAAATCGGCATATTCTTAAGCAAGAGAATCGATACAGTTATCTTGGCACAGTCATAATATCTGATGGGAGATGCCTTGAAGAGATTAGAACAAGAATTGCCATTGCGAAGGTAGCCTTTTGCAAGATGAAAAACATGCTGACCAAGAAAAAGATAGCAATTGAAACGAGTGTTGAAGTGCTATATAGAACCTATACTTTTGTAAGGATTTGAAGCGTAGATAAGCTGAAAAACAGCTGATGGCTACGGAAATGTGGTTTCTGAGGAAAATGCAAAGAATACCATGGACAGACTGAAAAACCAATGAACAAGTCCTTCAAGAAACAAATGAAGATCGTAAACTGATTAGAGACATTAGACGTAGACAGTCAAACTTTTTTGGGCATGTTATGAGAAGGAATGAATTGGAGAACTTGGTGACGACTGGCAAAATCGAAGGGAAGATACCAAGGGGAATACCGAGAAATAAACACCTGGATGGCTTGGCCACATGGCATGGTTGAGACAGGAAAACAGAGCTGATCCACGACTCTGGTGATTGAGTGATATGGCAGAGCATGACCACCCACGCTTATGGGCATGGCACATGATGGATGGATTTCTTCACCAATATCACAAGAACTGCTCCTTACACAAAACATCATATTTTGAAGCATATCATTTTCACATAACATGGAAAAGGTTAGGAACACACACAGCAGATTTGTGCTGAGAAACAATATATACACTATTTTATATTTAGTTATAATTATTACTTTTTAAAATATAATTATTTAAATACTGCTCAGCTTATTTGCGATAGGGAAATCACCTTTAGGGACCCAACTGAGGCCCATTAGAGCAAGCATAATTCGACATGTGCCATCATATGATGACGAACTTTCACTGTTAGTTTTGTTTTCCGTTATGACCACCTACTAAATAATTTAACTGAATACTGCACATGGTATTCGTTTCAGAATATTTCACAAAGTCCTTTAAATCAGAATAACTATAATCTAACGATAATCTGATGTAAATCGACAAGGTGGAGAACCAGTGGGCGTTGCCATGTCTAAGTATCAGACAACCAACCACATTCTAACAATAAATATAAAAATTATTTGAGAAAATACATGATTCTTGTCCAACATTTTGGAAAGGCAGATCTTTTTTCGGTGTAAATTTTTATTTACCAGGCACTAGAAATTGCGGAAGATACGGGGAATGAAACAAATAACGCACTGTCAACATTCAGACTATATACTGTACCACGGCAGTTCAGAGAAGTTCAATTCAGACGATATACTGTACCACGGCAGTGAATCAGTTAATAGTATATTGGAGCAAGAACCTTCCTTCAGATATTAATCAGAACAGGACATTCAAGCAAGAATTAGATAAGTATACTTTATCTTTTCAACATTTAGTTAGTTAGTTAGTTAGTCGACAGATCATCCTCGTTGCACATCGGACCATTCAGTCCATAAGTGCTCGGATCCCCTCCTCAGCAAATCCCGCAGCGTGTAGCGGCTAACGACGCCAGTTCTGTGTTGGTTTATCAATCTTCTTTGGCTTCCCGCGTAGTGTTCTTGTTTGGCCACCCCTCTTTTAATTTTCTGCTCTCGCAGTCTGGCCATTGTCTCTCGCAGTCTGGCCACTTTTCAACATTTAGAGAGACAATACTCAGAAAACACAGAGCACAAGTTCGAGAATCAAATATAAACATCCAGAGATGTATTGATGACACAGTTTTAATAGCAAAGTCAGAAACTAATCTCCATCTATGCTATATCAGGTTGTGAAGGACAGTCAGATTCAGAGACTTTTAACTTGACAAAACAGACCATTATTTTACAACTATAATCATTGCATTTGTACGTCTGTTGGTCGTGACAGCAGGCTTTCCAAGGGCTGAATGTTTAAAGACTGCTGGGTCAATACCACTCACCATGCTCATATTTGTTTTTAACCTCAACAGATAAACACTCCACCTGACTTTGAGACTTCTATTCTAATTCTCATCCACCCGTTCCTCTGAGAAAATAGGCAAGAGTCATAATGAAGACATTAAATATTTAAATATTGAGCACAACCCACTACTGGCAACGCCGATCGCATTCTGGTATGAACCTAAGGCCTACCCACGTCAATATGGAAGCACTATACTCAGTTTCGCCCTCGTTTGAGCTCGTCAGTAGTGCATATCCCTGACCGGATCCGGAAACAGTCCCGGATCACGCGTGTGAAGCGGGTGTGTAATATATTGGCAGAAGACAGGAACTGTTTGAGAATACCAATGGTCATTTTAACTAGGTTATTATCTGTTAGTGGCGCAAGAAGCAGATGACATGCAGAAGTGAATCATAAACCTTGAGTTGAAATCTGCTTAGCTCCAAATATAGATAGGATGGACACCCATGAAGCAACTTTAAATGATATGCTATAGACACACACACAAATAATTTATAAGTCAGGTTAAAATCATTACTTGTTCTAGCAGACCATAGTCATTCTGTTGTGTTGCTAATAATTTTTAACTGTTGGTTGACAATGTAGAATATATTAGCAGTTTATCCAGTGACATTTGATTCTATGTAATGATATTCTTGACGTGCATGAGATTTATTCAGGTTTAATTTTAGTGACAGCTATTACGGAAATAGCCAAACTACTGTTATGCACATTAAAAGAAGGGGAAAAGAGAACATACTTTTGAGCCTAGTATAGCCAAACATAACAGGATCACAAATAGATTATAATATGAGACTTAACACGAAGGAACTGAGACTTTTGAGATTAATATTTATCAAGGATGGCTTGGAGTATAGAATGAGTTGTTTAGCTACTAAAATATACATGAATTGTTTTTAAGAGTTTTACAGATGGTAGATACATCACACACTAACACTACATTCATCAAGCAAATAATAAAACTTGTTAGTTTTCTGGCCTTTTATTTAGATGTAATGAGTTAACTATCTTGTAAGAAATACAAAAGTTCTGTGTGAGTGGTCACATGCGTATAGACAGTGAGCCGCTACATCGATAAAGACGTAAGATCTTGACCATGGAGAACCCCCACAGAGCTGAGAATATTCCAGTATATGGCCCCTGTAATGTACTTGAGCACCCTTCTGACAGTCTAGGGGAAAAATCCAGTTCCCTCCCGCCTTTAAGAAGGTGGCATAGGACAAGTTGGAAAACTAATCTTGAAACAGAATGCGAACGCACACCAAAAGAATATACCTAGAGCATGACCTGGGTGGGCCCGTCACAAGAGTGTGTCAGGAAGATAAACAGTTGAAACATTCTGTGAAGGGGACGGAACCGGGAACTCTGACAATCAGAAGCCTCCTGTTGCGGTTGCTCTGCAGCGGAGTTTTCATAACTATTAAATTAACAATAGTTGCAGTCAACCCCAACATTTTTTTCTGCTGTTTGTGATCTCTTGGCAAGTTTACGTTCAGTAGTTTGCTATTGCTTTCTGGACGACTGGCACCCATACCTTTCGTTTAAAAAAAAAAAAAAAAACTAGCTCAAGGCAGTCTGCTGCCCCAAATTGCCCGGAGCTGTGTTTCGAACACGGTGTAGGGGATTACTAACTGCGCCAGTAACACGGAGCCGGGCCCTATTAGAATTTATTCATTAATTCAGTAGCACATCCTTTACAGAACCTCGCTCTCATAACAACCTTCCGGAAAACTGCACGATCACAAGCAAGATGTCCCGCATCCGATACACCCATCTGGAGATCATCCGCCACATCCTGCACCCATCTTCTCTTTGGCCTTTCTCTTCCTCTCTTCCCTGGCATACACCCCTCCATTATTGTTCTCTTCAAACTTTCATGGCGTTTCAAGTGACCAAAATATTTCAGTGTTCTTTGTTTTATCGTCTTTAATAGCCAACCTTCTTCAATATTCAGCTCTTGAAGTATGGATGCATTTGTTCTTTTCTTTATTCAAGATATTCTTATAACTCGTCTCTAACATTTATATTCAAAGGCATTTATGCGCTGTTCAGCTTGTTTAATAAGTGTTCAGGTTTCACGGGCGTATTAACAATAATAACTTTAAATACCGTTATGCTGCAGTTATCAAGACAGCACAATTTCCAATATGCCGTTGGTTGCTCTAATTGTGTAAACATCAAACTTGTCAAACTCTTTAAATATCTAGACTACTCACTTGGACTATATGGCAGACATAAACATTGATAAAACCTGAGAATAGTATACCTAGAAAGGCCTTTGTCTGGAGTCGATAAGGCAAAAGAATTAAAGGAAGACCTAGGAAAAGTGCAGAAGAGAAGCAGAAACAGAGATGAATAATATGGGGAGAACATGGACGGACAGCTAGGGATAGTAGAGCTTGGAGTCTGTTGGTTGAGAGCCAATGTTCCAATGGGGGATAAAGAGAGAATGGCAAAGACATAAAATACCCTTGTACCAGAATGTGTAATGTCGCAGAAAACATCATTGTCATGACAAGCAGAAGTAAGGTCTCTGACTAAAGTGCACGAAAGCAAATCAACATTATACAGATATTTTAGGTACAGCCTAGAATATAAGTCTTCAAAGTTATTGAACTATATTGTAATGAATGAGTTTTAAAACACAACTGGTTTTTAATTACAAAACATACCTTTAGCTTGCCTTACCAAGGGCAAGAATGCCTTGCACATTCTCACCATCCCATACAGATTTATGTTTCCTGTTGTCAAATACTGTTCCATCGTGGTCAATTCCACGTCTCCCATGACATTGAGTCCTGCATTGTTAACGAGGCCCCAGAGACCTGGAAAAACAAACATACTAATCTTTACTGTCATACTGGTGCTTTTGAGTTGTCTAGTGTTGGCTGCCCAAATACTGTTCTCATGAAGGTCCTCATTTGCTGTAGCTAGTCCAGAAAACCATTCATTGTGTAATTATTACAATTATTTTGTGTGTGTGATGTTTAGTTAAAATACTTAACATAGAGACTCATCAGTAAGCAAAAGAAAGAAACAATTTTAGCAGACCATGCATTATGGGTGCAATATGGGTGTAAAGTTTCATAATTTCACAAGGTGACAGAAAATATAGAGTATGACCAGCTGCTCAACACCTTTGCACTGAATGTGTGAAATATGCAGAAAATCATTTACCAGGATCGAAAAATGACAGTTGCGAAGATAGCTAGTGCAATAAAACTGAGTGAAACAACAATTAATATAATTTTACAATGGTTGACACGGTCATCAGACTCCCAGAAGCTGTAGTGGCTCTACTGTCCAGACCTTGGAGATGAAAGGGCTGTTTGACTGGCTTACAGGGCACTTCCTGTAGGAACACTGATTGAGCACTGACGATAATGCTGTCTATAAATAAATACCTGTTGCACGTGGGAACAAATCAACATCTATGTGTGTCTACGGCTTCTTCTTCTTTCGTTCGCTTGAAATATGTCTATAACTGCAATGTCTCTTGTATGAATCTAACAGTCTTGTTCAGTCCGCTCAGCGGTCCATAGAGTTTATCTTCCACTGTTGTCTCTCTAGGCCAGAAGGTTCGCCTGGATATGTTGTAGTTTGGGCAGTCCTGGAGTATGTGCTCTGCTGTCTGCGACGCCAAACCATATGTGCACATGGCTGAGTCACCAATCTTGAATTTTGTGTACATGTGGTTGCGTAATCTATTGTGTCCTGTTCTGAGGCGCAGAATAATGACCTGTTCTGGTCTGTCCATAACGTGGTAGTCGTCTTGAGTAGGGTCTGGTGGCCTTCTGACTGATTTGATCATTCTTTTCTTTTGGTGGAATGTAATGAGCACATCAGACTGTTCTTCTTTTGCTCCTTCCTTAGCCAATCGATCAGCTCTGTCGTTTCTGGGTACTCCACAGTGGGATGGTATCCACTGTATGGTGACCTTATGCTGACTGCTAAGTTCAGAAAGTAGTGTCCTTAGAACTGGTAATTTCCCAGACAGGAGTGCCTCTATTACTGAATTTGCATCTGTCAATATCACCACAGGTTGTCTACCATGGCTGGTATTTTGTAATTTATTTCTTTCTTGATTGCCTCAATTTCAGCATGATGTCTACGGCTGATGGAGTTAGCGATCCCAGTTGACATTTGTAGGAAGGAACATGTAGAGGTTGAGGTAGATATGTGTGAAATCAACTAGCTGCTAGAACTATAAGTTTATATACTTTTGACATCTGAGGGAGATGAAGCACATATCGAGATGTCCTGAGTACTGTGGTGTCGATGTCGGATGACAAATTCCTACAAACCTCTGCATTCCATTTTTAGGAACTCAAAGTCATGATTGTCACTCATTAGAATAAATGTGTCTGGTCAAGCTGGCAAATAAATTGAGCAGTAAGAGATCTTATAACCTTATAGAGACTTAAGTGGAACACACTATACATCAATCCAAGTCAGTACATTAAGTTATATCATCATCCCATTTAATTTATCATCTTCTATCGCATTTTGGGACATCTATTTCTTCTATATCTGTTTTATTTTTTATTCCCACTCCCATTTCTACCTTCTTTCAAAACCAATATTTTTTGCATCTTTTTTTTTCATTTTTGTTTCCTGAATATTATTTTCGTTATAAATGTTCTCCAAATACATTCAGCATTACACAGTCATAGTTTTAAGTCTGTCCTCATGTGACCATGTTTCAATAAAATGTTTCAATGTTAAATATCTGCCCCAACAAAATGTATATATTTATTATGCTCATTGTATATCCTCATTTAGTAAAGCTAGTTCACTCATACTCTCTGATGGTTACTCACCCGTGTTTTCACATGCCTCTTTAACTTGTCTCTGACACCTTCCTACACTGTCATCATTGGTGATGTCCAGATTTATGACCTTCAGTCTGTCAGATGCCAGGTTTTGCAAAGATTTGGCACCTTCACTGTCAAGGTTCAAACATGTGGCAAACACTGTAAACCCAACCTCATGAAGACGCTTGGCCAAACCCAAGCCAAAACCTTCAGGGCAGACAGAGATGTAGCAATTATTAGTATAACAAAAGATGAGCAGTCACAGAAGAATGGAAATAATGGCTAATTCAAAGATGATGTCTTATTTAGCATAGACTATTATATGTTCTGTTTTATATTTTATGACTCTGTGGTGAAGGGGTTACAAACAATTCATAATCCTGCATACCGTCGAAACACAACTGCACAAGATTTGGCAGCCTTGTGTTGGTTTTAATACTTAGTACGAGGGCTGTTCATTCAGAAAGATCTGAATGTAAACTTGCCAATAAATCAAAAACAGTTAAACTATGCTGGGGTTGGCTGCGACATCCTGTGAAGATATTCAACTAACTCTCTATTATATGTAAACGACCGATATTAGCAAGAGCACTATGTAGATCAGAAACTTGCACATACATGACCGGGAGGAACAGATACCCTTTCTTCACCTCACGATGTGACAAAAACACATGCACAGGCTTCATCCGCTCATGTATTACCACAGCCCAGGCTTCACCCGCTCATGTATCAATCACCACAACCCAGGCTTCACCCGCTCATGTATTAACACAACACAGGCTTCACCCGCTAATGTATTACCACAACACAGGCTTCACCCGCTCATGTATTACCACAGCCCAGAAGAGAAGCAAAGATATTAACACTGTAACCAAACATGTATATCACAAGGGCTGTTAAGGAGGGTTGGCATGAAACTGGCTACCACATCGCATAGCAAAATCTAATCAATCATGAACAAGTATATAATGGTCTTAGTGTTAGCTGACTTTGGCCTTATGGAAGGCAGAATATAGACATCATCTCTTTCCTCCACCACTGTGCATGTATGGGCTAGACCGACAAACTTCTGAACATAATCTGCAGGATTTTCTCTGTACGCGGAGCTAAGAAAGACGTACAGGTTTACTTAATCCACATTAAATACCAAGTTGCTTGAAAGTAAAGAGTAACTCCAAACTATGACAGAGCTCATTAAGTGTACTGGACTGATGGTGTAATCATTATAGACAGTGATTGCAAGAGGAAGAAGGTAGCACAAAAAGTTGTGACGATGCTCAACTGTAAAACTCTGGACAGTGTACAACGAAAACTTGAACCAGTATTTTACTCATTTCTTCCCACAAACTCCGGGGCATATTATACGCGAGTAATAATAATACGTCATTTTAGATATGGACAACTCATTTTACCAGAAATTTGTGGGCAAAGTCAAGTCACTGTACATGCGAGATTTTGGGGCAAGATAATTTGATAGTGTTTGACAAATGGATTCTGACAGAATATTGAGCTAATCCAAGGTACAAAACCAAAGAGGTTCCAAGAAGACAGAAAAGTAATTGTGGTATGTTAAGTTTAGATGGGAGTGTGTGCGTGAATGTGTGTGTGTGAGTGGGAATGTGTGAGTGTGTGTGTGAGAGAGAGTATGTGTGTGTGTCAGTGAATGTGTGTATGAGTGTGTTTGAGCGTTTGTGAGCGAGCGTGCGCGTATATGTTTGTGTATGTATGTGTGTGTGTGCAGACTTTTTTTTAAGCTTGTACAAAAACAATTTGATTTTGTTAAATTGTTCTAGCCACGCAAACGTCCTTCTCTATATTTGTCTCGCAAATGTGGGCGAGGGGGGCGCAGACATCTCAAAGACTACACACATGCCAGAAATCCTATGAACAAGAGAGCCCGCTCGCGTGAAAATCACTCACAGAAATTAAATGAAATCAGCACATGCAAAACTTCCAACGTGAGAAGCTCTTCATTAAGCACATCACAAGACACCGGAAAAACACTATCAACGTTCTTCTGAAGCAGTGAGGTATGGGGCACACAATTAACCTAATACTTGGTTGTTTGATATAGAAACGAGTAAAACAAATAGTGATGGCAATATTGAAGCTTTGGGAATAAGGTGTGTAGTTGGATGGGAGGAATATCACTGTATGAGAAGTAAATACCAAAAGTATTACAAAAACTGGGGTTTAAGAAAATAATACTGAATGAGATAAAGGTCAGACAAGGTACTACGGACATATAGAAGACATCCCAGTGTTAAAGGATGTGCTGGAGGGAACTGTGGAGGGGAAGCGTGCAAGAGGAAGAAAACGTTACAAGTAGATAGACGACACCAAGAGATGGACTGAAAAAAGCTTACTGGGTGCGCTTGAAGACGCAGATCAGATGTTGTTGGAGATTTCATTATAGTCGACCGTCAATGACCGACTGAAAACAAAAAGTAGTTCGATGCAGTCGTTTTAATTCATAACGCTGCCTTGGATAGTATGACCTAAATATTCTGCCAACCAGTTGTAATTTCTCGGCAGATAGCACTCAGGATATTCCCCTTTCTATTTCGTTTGAAACTTTTTTTTTTTTTTTTTTTTGCTGGTTGTAGAACGAATGGATGCATGTGCATCAAAAGCCAGATACAAGCGTTCGGATTTATAATCAGCATTGCCAGAAATTATTCCGCCCCACGACGCTTGACGGCAGAAGTGGAAGATGATGATGATGATGATGATGATGATGATGATGATGATGATGATGATGATGATTATTATTATCAGGATGATGACGATGATGATGATGATGATGATGATGATGATGATGATGATGATGATGATTGCCAGAAAGGAGTTACGCATCAAGCGTGCGCGGAGATCGTCAACATTGGACTGACACAATTAGTTGAGTTATTCGCTGCTCGCTGTTGGATTTACAACAGAGGCGAAAGAGCACCTAAGGTAATGTTTAGAGTGAAATGATAATAATTTGAACGGAACCGTAATCTTTCGTGTGTCTGAACTTTCAAGCTTCAGGTCTGTGTTCTTATCCCGATTGTGACATATGGCCAATCCATACAGGTATTTATTTATGTCTTCTCGTTGCTCTTTTCCCGCCAAGTTCGATAGCTGTCACTAAACTTTAAAGTTTGCCTCTCCCGATAACGTGTGTCTCCCTCCCCTCCCCATTCCCCAAAAACATCTTGACCTCTATCTGCTGTGGCTAAACCAAACCTTGGTCATTACGCTGACAATGACATGAGCACTGTCGGACAAGGGTTCGATACCACCTCTCGTCGTTCACTATGGGAGGGAAAGACATGCCACCTATTCCTCCGTGCACTCAGACCTAAAAGATATGATGGTCCCAACACATCACATAGCCACAACAGGTATATATAGCTGGATAGGGGACTTTTCTTTTTAGGCCAGAGTGACAGGATTCATGTCTCATAGCTGAGATAGGCTTTGACAGGTGAAGCAGACACATATACGTCTTATAATCGCTTCCCTGTTTGAGTCCTTGTCAATAGATTGCCTTCACACCTGTTGTTTGTACGAGTAGTTTTATAATAAACT
Organism: Cepaea nemoralis; assembly: GCA_014155875.1. Lineage (NCBI taxonomy): Eukaryota > Metazoa > Mollusca > Gastropoda > Stylommatophora > Helicidae > Cepaea > Cepaea nemoralis. The sequence continues at coordinate 23,833 of JACEFZ010008498.1, forward strand.
TATAAGCTGCAACTAAGATCACTGGTAAACTTGTCACCACCATCTTTCCTGACTGAGATTACGTATTAGCTTGAGTAAATATAATACTTAAGTTGTAGCTGACTGGTTAAATGTTTGATATTTTCTTATCTGTCATAACCATTACTATCTGTCTTGAAACACACAATCTTATCTCTCAAACTGGGGAAATGACCTTTTCTTTGTTTACTAAGTTATGTTCTTTAAGAAGTATTGTTCACGTTTATAAATAACTAGATGTTGACAAGTAATGTGCAAGCAGAAGTCGAGGAATGATATTTAAAAATCGAAGAGAAAAAGAAGACAAACTAGATGAAAATTACAACCTGAGAAAATTCTTACCTGAGTCACAGCCAGTCACTATAACTGTCTTCCCTGAGGGATCAATAAGTCCTAGACGTTTGGTTTTAAACCACATATATAATTTTCTCACCAGGAAGCAGATACCTAGAAATACTGAAAACATACATAATATAGTAAATAAGAAACAAGAATGTTGGATCACGCATTGTTTTTAAGGCACTTTTCTCAACACAATGTACAAGCACATTAAAAATAGTTGTCTCAGATTTTACTTCTAGCAAATGTCTTATTTCATAATAAATGCACTTTGTAGAAATCAAGTGAATGCTTTAAGTACACCAAAATATTATAAAGACACAAAAGACAAAAGTAAGTTGAAAATGTTACCAGATGGAGGGAAGTCTTGCCACATAAAATAACCAGACATCATTTGTTTACAGAGGCAATCAAGTTATCATGACTGGGTAATTGCCATGATCTGATTTAAACTGTGTCATACGTTATGGCATTGTTCAGAAGGAAAGTCTAAGTGACTCGCCTGTGAGCACTTTTCACACAGCGTGAAAACGTTGTGACTCGTTTCGCAGCAAGCAAGAAGCGGATCCTTGAAAGTAATTCAGGGTTTGACCCTGGTTGAGTACGGACCTGGTCAGGCGTGATATGGTAATGGCCAATCTATAGAGCCGTCACGTTATGGGTGATAGTTGTGTAAATGTAGATGACACGTGTTTTAGACTGTTATTATTTTAGTGAGGAATAATTTGTGATTTCCAATAATCTGAAGTGAAAGAGTTGAGAGATTATAAATATCAAGGAAATGAACACCGGTGTTTGGTTGCAACAGTTATCTGTGTAGTCACGTTTATCGTCTCTTGTGCCAAAGTTGAGTATCATGTTTATAGGCACTCAATCTGGCGATCGAGCCACGCCAGCAATTCCATGAGCTATTCCGCAATGAGGACGCCGGCACAAGTATAATTATCTGTGCTCGGCATCTATGAACAAATCAGAGAAAGATAACCGGGGACCTGATGGCTATAGAAGTTAAACACCAATGCCAAGGGTGACTTGAACAGAACTGTAAGAGCGCATCAATATAAGCATGCAACGGTGCTCTGGAAACGAATGTGCACAGCCAACAATAAGATAGATACGGGAATGATATCTTAAAAGTAACCCTTAGTATAACCACCAAGCGCAAAGGCAATAAACCCGCTATATGATCCCATCATATTCAAAATTTATCCCAAGCGCATTGTGGCAATATTTTTTTTTTGTTTTTTTTTTTTGGTTTAGTTTGTTATGTTGCATATCCCTTACAGGAGGTTGCAGTCAACACCAGCATTTTTAAGCTGCTGTTGATGTACTAGCTAAGATCACTCTCAGTAGTTTGCTACTGCTTTCTGACAGGCCTGCTCACATACCCCGTAAGTTACCAACGCGGCGAGAACCGCTACCGATTCTCGCGCAAGTTTCACCAACATGTTCATCGATCTATGCCCATGGCTCTATGGCAGTAATGACCCTTCTGTCTTCTAATGGGACAGATGTGTCTCTGGTTATCTTTTTCGAGGTCTCTACTGACGGCTCTGTGGCGAAGGTGTCCCGGACGAAATACATAATCTCGCATACTTTGCACGAAACACAGCTGCGTGGGTGATTTTGTAGCAGACCGTATTGTGTTAGTTTTCATACAATGGTGTGAATACCGGCGGTTCGGAAAGCAATGACAAACTACTGAATGTAAACTGCCAAGAAATCATAAATAGATACACACAAAACTAAGCTGGGATTTACTGTGATGTCCTGTAAAGAATATGCAACTAACTTTTAACTCTACATTTAAAACGACGAGAAAATGTTTATGCCATTTTGGCATGTATTGAGTTGTTAGTGTTGAGGCAGAATCACACTGAGGTATTGACAGTTGTAAACACTGCTGGAATCAGAGACTGCTGATGACTAAATCCACCCTTATAGGCAAACAACACACTCTTTCTGATCATGATGGTGAGCCCTCCATGTGAGGAATGCATGCCGTGGATGCTGGTAGTCTACAATAATTGGGGGGGGGGGTGTAGATCCGCTATAATCTCCAGCATGCAAAGCTGTTAGTCCTCAGCAGGAACAAACACAGTGGAGATCATGGTTGATCTTCCCTTTGTTAGCCAGACTAGTGTTTGTTCCATCATGGTTGATCTTCCCTTTGTTAGCCAGACTAGTGTTTGTTCCATCATGGTTAATCTTCCCTTTCTTAGCCAGACTAGTGCTTGTTCCATTACGGTTGATCTTCCCTTTGTTAGCCAGATAGTGTTTGTTCCATCGTGATTTATCTTCCTTTTATTAGCCAGACTAGTGTTTGTTCCATCATGGTTTATCTTCCCTTTGTTATCAAGACTTTAGTTTGTTCCATCATGGTTAATCTTCCCTTTGTTAGCCAGACTAGTGTTTGTTCCATCATGGTTGATCTTCACTTCGTTAGCCAGACTAATGTTTGTTCCAACATGGTTGATCTTCCCTTTGTTAGCCAGACTAGTGTTTGTTCTATCATGGTTGATCTTCCTTTTGTTAGCCAGACTAGTGTTTGTTCTATCATGGTTGATCTTCCTTTCGTTAGCCAGACTAGTGTTTGTTCTATCATGGTTGATCTTCCTTTTGTTAGCTAATGAAGTGTGTGATTCGAAGATGCCCCAGGGTGCTGTTGCAGCGTCAATGCCAACTACTCACCTCCTGCTATTGTTGATGCTGTCACCTGCTCCTACTTCTCATATCCTGCTATTGGTGATGCTGTCATTTGCTTCTACTATTGTTCTACCACTACAATCACCCCCATATACAGCAGATCTTTCAAAGCATATCTAATATCTTACCGAAAATATGTCCAAAGAAAAATACAAGTATGCATAAAGTCACAGTCCATCCAACAGCTTCAATCTTCTTAAAAGTTGGAATATCTAGCCCCATGTTTTGTTTGGCCTACATGTGCTGGTTGAACTGATGTGCTGCAAAAAATACAATCATTTCACATTGAAACATACAGCTCCTCTTGCAAATATTTAACTTTAAATAAACATTACATTCATTTTTCTATACCATCATTATAATGTACCCCGTTAAAACTGGTGTCGGCATTTATGTATCTCCACAAATTTTGGGCCCTGGTGTTCTGGATCACCTCTGCCGATGATATTCCTTCCTCCATGCCACAATCGCACTCCTTCCAGCATTATTTCTCCCAGTCTCCCACTTATCTCTCCAGTCATCCAATGCCTATATTCTCATATGATTAAATATTGCTGTTTGTCAACAACATAATGAGCATAATTAATAAATTGTTCTCAATTTAAGTTTATATTCCCTCATTTGAATGGTGACTATTTACAAGAATGATTTACTTTTCTCCACTTCTCTTTATCCACTATGTCATTTATGTGCTCATTTCTCTTTATACTAACTGTCACTCACAACTACACTTCTCTTTATTTACAAATATGTCACTCCTATCACCACTTCTCTCCATCTAAAATTATGTCACGCTCATCTTTATTTCTTTACCTACAATTATGTGACCCTCGTTCAACTTCTCTTTGTCTACAATTAAATCATGCCCCCTATCCATTTATCTTAATCTACAATTATGTCGCTCCCTTTCATGACTTTCAGTTCTTTTAGATTTAGTCTATTCTTTGCCTCATCTTTATTGATTATCTCTTGGTTTTGTACTTTTTCTATTCTCTGTATATTCTGTATATGCCTCTTTGTCGCTATCGTAATCAGTTCATTCGCACTCAACATTCTAAAAGCAACATAACATGTTGAGTTTCATAACTGTCAAAAGTGTGGGGGTGCTGCCGTCAAGTTATGTACTGTCATTGGCGAGCAGCCCCACTTGCTAGAAGTGACAATTGTTGATCCCGGACAGGCAACCAATTTGGCAGAAGTGGGTGATTTACTTACCCGAAAGCTGCCGAGCGAGTACCCACTTTGCCATATATCCGGACTGAGACCACAATTAGTCAGAAATTAACTCATGACAAAATCTATATGGCAGAAATAAAGATTACGCCCCTGAATAACCTAAGAGTACAGTTAAGAATGGCGCTTTACTAATTAGCTGGTCTTGGTATCCCCAAGGATTGGGAAAGGGAAAGCTAGATGCCTAGGTTTATGTCGAAAAATGGACTACTAAGCAGGGCAGGTATTTTCCCTTGGCATAACTCCCCTCCCGAGTGTGTAATTAACCCCTCACCAAGGTAAGCAGGGCAAGTGCATCCCTTGAGAAAAAAGTATAGCGATTGAACTATGAATTAAAAACAATTACTATCAACTTTTGTTGTGTATCATTAATCATTTAAAATATGATAGTTATCAGGATGATGGTAGTAAAACTGTAGAGGTTTATGCAGTACAACAGTCACATATATGTAGTGATGTAAAGCATGTATATAACTCTACAGTTGCTTGTATCCTGTCTGGGTCTGTGGCCAGATTACAGGTGAGATCTGCCTTGATTCCAATAGGATTCGCCTAAGATCCAGTAAGAACATCCACGCTCCAGTTGGATTCCTACGCTCCACACCAATGTCGAGTCCTGATACCACTTGGTCTTTCCTCGTTGTCACTGAACGAGAAACCCTGGTGCTATCGGTGACAGCTAGGAAACAGATTTAAAATATGTAGTGTGTAAGTTCTACATCAGTACAATTCTAAGTAAAACATACAATCTATCACTCCCACCCACACACACACACACACACAATAGGATGTCTGGTAGTGTCTCTCCTTCAGCTTTACTGCGTTCACTCTCCTCTTTCTTTCTATATTACTGTCGAGTCGGGGAGGGTTTTTCCAGTCGTCAAACACGCCTGTAGTTATTACATCTCATACCTTCCCTTGTAACGTCCCATCATGAGGAACGAAAGGTCCTAAGTTCATGTCTCTAATTCAGACAACTGGCTCCTTAGCAGCCACTCGTCACAAGTTGTTTCAGTAAATCAACTGGTCCTTTGTGTTATTACAAGAGTATCTGACCACCGGGCTTAACAGCCAGTGATCAGTCTCTGTGCTAGGCCTCAGTTCACCATGAACTGAAAGAGCTAAGCGCGCCTATACCCGTTACATATTGTGGGTAATTTCTACACCACTACACCTCTGCTTCAAACATAACTATGTTCGAAGCATATAATAGTCACCACGGAGTTAACAAATTAATATTGAGAGCACTACGACAATGTGCCGCTGCTCATAATAATAGAATTCATACAACAATTAATCACCCTGGTGTGTTATTAACTATGTTGAGCATCTACATTCAGTATAACCAGAATATGCTGAGAAATATGTATAGCAGCATACTAAAAACGTGCTTAAAATCATGCCTAGAAACATAGTTTGAACATATGCATAGCATAACAGACCCACTTGTTAGTAGGAGTAAAATAGTAATACATCAATACAGACAAACAAGTGAGAAAATAATAGCTCTCATTGCAAGAACATACATCGCACAACGAAATGAATGTCCGACAAGGTTGAAAGATCGACTCGTTGCTTAGCTGACTAGGAACTCGTACCTATTTCCATAAGAAATTCTTAACAGACGAAAATCAGACATCGATAACTGACATACATTTAATAAACCCCATACCTGATCCTATTATCTGATGTATCTGATTTGAGCAGATCTAATCAAGGATATTTATACCAAGAACGACCAATGTTCTTATCTCTTTGTCGCCTTTTCCTATCTCATTATACATTTCTTTCTTAGGTGTTAGGGCAAGTGGTTTTCGTAGACGATCCGTTTCAATTTAAACCTAGTGTCTAGATTCAGGTGGGATTATCTCTCGCGCTGGCCAGTTCTCATGTCTGCACGGTCGGCAGTACGTATGATCGTGACACCTCTCTGTTTATTACACCAAGCGTCTCAATTCAATCCAATCTTCACACATTTGATCGCTGGACAGGCCCCAGACAAAATGTTGTTTCCCCGGCAATGTGTTAACCCGGGAGTCTTATCAAGTAGGATTTTCACTTGCGTCACTCACATCGGGTGAGGAACGTCGAAACGGGTTAAATTTGCGATTGTAAAATTCTAGCCTGTGATCGCTGGTGACTAGCACTTGCGTCCCACTAAACTTGTTCCCACGTAGAAACCAGACTGCGCTCACTTGTGTGTCGACAGGTTAATTGCTCAGTCTTGTGTCATAGGTAGGTAAAGAGTGGCCTTGTACAATGGCGCCGAGATTTGGTGTCATGGATAGCCGCTGAGAAGCGTGATTTTATTCCTCTAGTTTTTTTCTTCCTCTCTTGTTGAATACTTTCTTGTGGCATGACAGGCATTCTGGTGAAAGTCGCGGCATTCTATGACAATAACATTCATAACTTAGTATTTGTACATGTATTTAGTTATTGTGTTCTTATCCTCCATACAATTATGATCTGTAACAGGTTCAAGTATTCTCTAAACACTGCACGAAATGCTGCAGTTGAACAATTACCCGTTTTGTTGTACTACGAATTTGTGACCAGCATAGTACTGTTGATACTATTACAATTGTATATCACCTGTGTGTTGCCGGGGCCCATAAGGGAAGCAAAGAATAGCAACAGTGGCGACTAAGGAGGCTTGATTGTTCCGTCGCCCTGCTACTGAGTGAGTGCGTGGCGCGACACTATGAGTTGTGAGTTTCATGTGAAATGCTTTTTAATCTGCCCGAGGTTTTTTGGAACGTGACTGCATGTTCAGAGCGATGGCAAATGGCTATGTCCCAGAGATGACCAGTTTTTGCCTTATGCAGAAATGCGTGGCTGCTGGGCTTCTGGTTGACTGTCACTGCCATCGACGATGAACTTTATTTCATGGACTGTGTGGGTGAACATCTAGGAAACATCCAGATGGGAAAATGACTGCCGATTCCATCAGAAATGAACTGGGTTTTTGTGGGGGACTATTGTGTTGACATTCTGGCGGCGGCATTATGCACAGTGTATCTGTGCGGCTGTTGTTTGTCGAGACTCCTGTCTTTTCCACTTTTCACTTGGGCAGTGGGGAGCGTTTTGTGTGATATTCACTGACACAGGAACGGAGCATAATGGGGACGACCCATTGCTGTGAAGTTGGAACTGCGACTAACTAACTAACTAACTAACAATTGTACATGCACACCCTCTGCTAACAGAGATATGAAAATATTTTGCATAGCTACATCCCACATATGATTGAGATCACAGCTCTCTTCTGTTTACCTATCTAAATTAGCACCAAATTATTATGTATGTATATTGCTAATCAAGAAACTAGTTATTGTGCTCAGACGGGTCAACAGGATAGAGCTATTATAGATATTATCAGAGAAGCCTTGTCACCGGTCACAAGGAAGGAGGACTGTGAGGTTAAGGTGGAGGATATTAGATGGGTACTGAAGAGGGCTAAAGACACAGTGCCAGGCTCGGATGGGGTGAGATACACCCATCTGAGGAACCTGAATGATTGGGGACTTGGAGGAGATGGCTCCTTGTTTCAACCTTAGTATGAATACAACGGAAATACCCCAGGATTAATCCTACTCCCAAAGCCAGGTAAGGATCACTCCAGACTTAATTAATGTCGAATCATAACCCTGCAAAACACATTTGGCAAAGTTCTCGAAAAGATAGTAGCGCGCAGGCTCCAGTGACAATTGGAAAGTCGTAATCTGCTTCCCAAAGAACTCGGGAGTTACCGGCCTGGGAAGGATACCTGGACCAATGCTGTAACTTTTGCATTTGATGTCTATGAGGGTTTCCAGGATAAACAAGAGACAGTGGCGGTAGCTCTTGACCTGGAGCATGCGTGTAACAGGGTCAGATATGATCGGTTAATATACACTCTGTTGCACATTAATGTCTGCCCTTGCCTTGTTAGATGGGTTGCGGCAGTCCTTTATGAGCGTGAGGTTGCACTGCGGATTAGTTCCTGGACTTCTGACCCCTGTACTATTACACCTGGGTTGCCACAGGGATCTGCCATGTCTCCAGTGCTCTTTAATGTATACACCAGAAACGTCGCAGCTAGTGAGACACCAGGTGTTGGTAGAATCTTGGCATTTGCATATAATGTTCTGGTGTACAGACAGGGCAGAGACAGGGAAAGTTTGACTGAAGACTTACAGATGGCAGTAAACAGGGTGACATAGTAGTGCAGGGACACAGGGGCCGTTATAAACCCAGACTAGGCATCGGTTGTATAGTACTCCCTGATAACAGGATTGTCAAGGTAGATGTCCCAGGTATTATATTGAATTGATGTACTCTTATTAGAGAGCGTAAATTGAAGTACGTGGCTATCACTTTTGACAAGTGTATGTCCTTTAAGGATCCCGTGGAGGCTTTGGTGGTGAAGACTGGTAGGGGACTTAATGCATTGAGGGTGATGGCAGCAACCGGGGCAGAGCAGAGGATTCTTTACATGCTCTTTCAGCAGTTAATAATTTCTTTCATGGTTTGAGGCTGCTGACAGTATCAAAGAGCCAGCTTGAAAGGTTAGAGCGCATACAGAATGCGGCCATGCGGATGATCCTGTGGTGCACAATGGACACACTGCACAATGGCATATCCTACCAACAATGGCGAATAGGCAAAGGGTCCTTTAATCCAAATAGTACCTGAGAGTTGCGGCAGATAGGGATCACCCCCTGCATGAGGTATGGATATGGTCAAGGGTCATAGACTAAAACGAGACAGGTCCTAGATGGCACAGGCTGAAATATCTATACGTCAGGTGTGTGATCTAGAGACCATCAATCCTGAAAAAGAGTGGGTTGGAGTACCGGAAGACATAACGGACTTGCACAATGTACTAGTAACACTGAGTCGTGAGTGCAGAGAATGGGCAGCGAGCCGCACAGAGTTTGAGGTGCAACAACTGATCCAGAGTAACACATATCAATGTGACATAATGATCTATACTGATGGGTCAGTGGTGAGAAACAGGCGGAGTGGTTGGGGTTTCATTGCGAAAGCTAATGGACGATTCTTAAGAAAGGAGAGTCTGGCATTTGAGGCTACGACCTCCAGCATGAGAATGGAGGCAGAAGCAGTCACAGCGGCTTTCTGTTGGTTAGAGGAGACCAAGGCAACACACACTGTCTTCATCACGGACTCAAGGAGTATGCTTAGTAAGGTGGAGAAAGGGATGTTTCGTGTGGAATGGATCACCTCGCTTCAGAGGTCACAGATTGTGAGAATTGTATGGATTGTTTACCCTGGCTAAGCGGGAATGCGGGGAGTGAACAGGCTGATAGACTGGTAGGGAAAGCACCTCTTGATGGTTGATTACTTATGGGCCAGATGGAGAAGGTGGGGGACCATTTGGAGAAGGTAGGGGGACAGATTGAGAATACGTATGTGAAAAGAATGAGATTGTGGGGGATTGGCAGGAGTTCTGGTAGAATCTCAAAACTGAGAGTGAAGACCAGGAGAACTTTCAATCAGAGAGCGGTGGTAACGATTAGTAGTGTGACTCTTCGCTGGCTGTTGAACGAGGGGTCGGAGCACGTATGGGAATGTCCTGAGTGCAATGATGTGAGTTCTTAGCTCAACTCAACTCAACCATGCTCAGTTTCTATTATTTTATATGTATACTGCTAATCAAGAAACTATTTATTGTGCACAGTTTCTATGATTATGAAAGTATAATGCTATTCAAGAAATTAAGTATTGTGCTCAATTTTATTATTATTATTATTATTGTTATTATTATTATTATTATTATTATTATTACTATTATTGTGTGTGTGAGTGTGTGTGTGTGTGAGTGTCTGTGTGAGTGAGTGAGTGAGTGAGCGAGCGAGCGAGCGAGCGTGTCGGTCTGTCTGTCTGTCTGTCTGTCTGTCTGGCTGGCTGGCTGGGTGGGTGGGTGGGTAGGTGGGTGGGTGTGTGTGTGTGTGTGTGTGTGTGTGTGTGTGTGTGTGTGTGTGTGTGTGCACTGCTGATCAAGAAACTGGTTATTGTGCTAAGTTTCTATTATTATCTATGTATACTGCTAATCAAGAAACTAGTTATTGTGCTACGTTTCTATGGTTATCTATGTATACTGTTAACCAAGAACAAAAGTATTTCGAAAGAACTTTCATGTGACTCCCATGAACTCAGTGTCTGTGGGTCAAGTAAACGTACCTTTTTACAAGCCTTGGGTGTATTGGAAATAAGGTGCTAGACATACTTGTATAGACCATTCAGCACTCCAGGGGTTAAAGAAGAAAGTTCTCTTCCACACACCTAAGTGCACTGGGCATACTGGGCTATATTTTTATAGACAAAATGGCACTCAGTGGCTGGTGTACTCCAGGGGTCACGGGGTCAATATCACACCGGCACCCTACACGTCCCAAGACATTTCCTGGTACTCATTTTAGGCTAGATCGGCCTGCAAGGCCAGGGCATTTTTTGTTTAAATCTGAATGTGAATACATGACCAACTGGCAAGCAAAAAGCCACTACACTACCACAACTTCTGAACTCAGTTTTGCTGTCAGATATTTATATCACACCCGTTGAGATCCGGACACCTGGTCCACGTGCTGCATGCTGCTCTTCGGTGACTTTCATATATATTCAATAATGTTTACAGAGGGGGAAAACACCCAACAATTACATAACATTTAAAATGAAATAATATATATATTTTTAATCATTTTTTTTTTCAACTTCCATTTGTACACGCACATGAGAGCATACATTTTTCAAGAATTATAGTTAATGAAAGCAAAGCTGAGTTCAACTGATAAGTATCTGTGCCAAATTGTGTTAACTTATGTTGCTAATTTGTAGATATGCATAGAAATGTCTGCCCATTCAGTCACACATATAATAACTGCTAGCATCTGACTGCATAGCTCCCCCCCCCCCCCCCAGCCTCCCTTCCCCATCCCATCATATATTGTGGAACAGCCTTAGTTTACATTGATAGGGACAGAGCTTTTTTTCGCGTGTTGTTTCATACACAAATTAGTCGTATGTTAAAGTTTGCAGAAGCGATAATGATCCACCTGCACAAGCCAATTTTGTACAAACAGAAAGACATGATAGTCAATTTAAAATTACCATGGTAAACATCTGATATTACTGTGTGAACATGTGTATATTTCAGCTAGAACGATGATTCTAATTATTTTACTCTATGTTGTGGACATCTGCAGTAAGTACCTGACGAGATGCAGCGAAATGTGCCATGGCAATAAATCGTACTATATATGGTTTGTGTCTTCGTTATTCAAATTCACTACAGGAAAACATTGTTTTGATTTTCATTAACTAATTAATAAGGAAGTAGAGATTACCAAGCTTGCTGAGAAAATCCCATCCCAAGAATGAAACTGAACATTAAATTAAGTTAATTCTTTCATTGAGTTGAATTGTTTCATGACGTTTTTCATATTGACATCAAACCGTAAACACGTACAATTGCCAAGCTAAATTTAATCTATTCATAATTACAATTTCATGACTATGAAATCTAGAATGCAGCCATTTTATAATTAGCTCTTCCATGCAAAATATAGATGCAGCTTATGGTTTACATTATGTCACACACATCTTACCTTCAACAAGGATACTTTAAATGTAATTTCGTTTTGGTATAAATAGTATCGTGTGAAAGGAACCTCTCAAACATCAATGTCGTAGTGACCTAACTCTGGCCCACTTTTTTTAATCTCGAAGATGAACTATAACCTTGAAGTCTTGTCTAAGACAACTTAGTTTTATCTAATGTTAACTGATGCTGTGTGTCTTTATACTTTTGCCGACACAAACAACTTAGCTGTGTCTGATGTTAACTGTTTCTGTGTATCATAACGCTGCTTACATAAACGTGCCTATATCCTAAGTTTCTAAATTAACTAGTTCTGTGTATCGTTAAACTGTTGCCTACACTGGGTCTAATAATATTGGTTGCCAGAGCTGAAAGGTCACTAACATTCTAACATAATGTCTAATGTGTAAGTGGGCTCACTTTATTAGGGACCCATAGAGGCCAACTTGCCATCATGCAATTTGACACCCTGGTCAGTCTGTCACTGATTATAATGTTGCCAACACAGACAAACAACTTCAACTGTATCTGATGTTAAGCTGGTTGTGTGTATCTTTATAAAGTTGCCTACACAAACAACTTAGTTGTATTTGATATTAACTTGTTCCGTGTGTCAAAATATTGCCTACAAAAATGCAGCTGTATGCTGTATCTTATATTAACTTATTCTGTGTATATTTATACTGCTGTCTAGACAAACAACTTTGCTGTATCTGATGCTAATTGATTATGTGCTGATCGCACCGTCTTGATGGAAATAAGGCATAAGGCGATACAGGAAATAATAGATACAGTGGTTGTAGAAAGTGAAACAGTGGGCCTTAGTTTAAATAATAGAAAGTCGTAAGTCATGGTATCAAAGAAACAGATTGTGCCTAAATGTGCAATTAAAGTAAATGACGTTATTTTGGGGCAAGTGCAGAAATTAAGATATCTTGGCACGTAGATAACATCAGATGGAAGATGCAAAACTGAGATAATGAACAGCATAGGACGAGCAAAATCTGCATTTCATTAAATGAAGAAGATTTTGTGCAATAAGTCATTGTCCTTGGAAGTTAGAAAAGAGTTCTTGCATGTTACATATAACCAATTTTAACATACAGCTGTAAATCCTGGACAATAAGCAAACCGGTGAAAAATCCCTGGAAGCCTCGGAGATGTGGTTTCTATAGAAGCATGCTGCGCATTAATTGGGCAGCCAAAATGAGCAATCTGGATATTTTGAGGGAAGATGAGTTGCAAAACAACTTACCACAAACATCAGAAAGGAGCAGTCATCGTTTTGGGGCCACATTATGAGAAGACAAAGATATAGAACACGCCGTGACAACCGGAAAGATTTACGGAAAGACAGATACAGGAAGACAGTGTGAAGAAATTCTTGGCAGCATCGTGTCATGGCAAGGAAGAGAGTCAACACATGAATTGATAAATGCCGTCGGTGTGGGATGCGGATTTTAATCTATGAGAATATTTTGTTAAGTGTCTAGGGGATTTAGTTAGATTCTCTTTTCACTTCTAGAATGCAAGGTGATCAGGAAATTTACCACAAATACAAGGAGAAAAACACTTCAATCCTTGAAACAATGGTATCTGCGTGTAGGTTTCCCCTCCCACCCCATCACCTTCCAAAGTTTATATAGTGCTAGAGGACATTGATTGTTTACAACATATAAAACAACCACGGTTGAACAAACATCAACACTGGACAACTGTTCAGGAATTCAATCAAGATCTGGGATAACATTTCTACAAGTGTAATGACCACTGTGAACTTCTTGAATATGCATCACATGACATATGTATACATTCACATGAAATATGACATAGGTATACATTCACATGAAATATGACAGAGGTCTACATTCACATACATGTATTCACCATACTGAAATACTGGAACAGGCATGGGATGAAATATGACATATCATAGACACCTTAAAAGTGCTATCCCTTGTTCCCCCAAAATTCAACATCTTCAAAAACCACCAATACATACCAGTTGGTTCCCAACACCATTGACAAACCTAATGATTTTAAAAAAAACATTGGCATGTGTTAAAAAATCAAACACTCCATTCATTACATAATACTAAACTAATTATTTAGTGGTTTGCTGTCCTTTACTCTCCTGTTGTACGGTTCAGTGTTCATCTCCAATGTATAGTAGATCCTATTCCCATTATCTGGGTACCGAAATAAATGCACTCAGTTGTGTTCCTCACATGTATATCCACTGGTAATTGGCTGGTGAAAATCATACTCCATAATCCAAGAATAGAATTTACACACAAGCACTTAATCCCCTCCATGGGGCTAGATTCACGAATCCTCGGTTGCAAGTAGGCTCGGTGTCCATGTGAAATTTGGGGCCTAGGTTGGTCAAACTTTCAGGAGATACAACTTGTGTCTTCGCACAAGGTTCTTCCCTATATCACCATATCCGATGAAAAGTTGACGGCCTTTCAGCTGCTCGGCTTCTGATATCCGAATCCCAATTATGTACACGCGGATTTTCCACCCACCTAGTCACTAGTCTATAACCCATTCCACACTTGATGATGGCATTTAGGCTGACATGGGACCAGCAAAGAGTTAGTCGTTACTATCTTAGCCCAGTGTAGGAACATATATTGCTGAGAGTCATTCATTGGTAGCATCTGTGACTATGTCCAGGATTGATCTGCACATACATGGATCAGAAGATGAATAATTCCAGCACACAGAGTCGCAAACAGTCCAATGATTTTTCTGCTGCGTGTGTATACATATTTACTCCACTAGCTTCATTCGGTGTCTTTGGGTTGGTATTCAGGTGTAGGACCTGTGTTGAACTCGTTCTTATGGTATATTTCAGTTGGTATTCAGATCTATAACCTGCTGTTGATGACTTGAGTCTTTCAGTTGGTGTTTAGATTTATGACCTGGTGTTGATATTGTTGTCATGTATTCCCATTGGTGTTAAAATCTAGAATATGGTGTTGATCTTGCCGCTACAGGACTTTTGTCGAAGGAGAATACTAGTGAGTATCCTTTGAACTTGCGAGTCCAACGGACAGTTGGAGGGTTCTCATTGCTGTTAGTTTTATTACACGTAGTATAACTTCCATAGTTTTGTTGACCTCGATGATTGATAGTGCGTCAGGCGGTACCTCCCAGAAGTAAAACAGACGATACACTGTTGTCGGTTACTCTGTAGATCTTTATCTTGATAGATTTTGAGATACTGAAGTCCGTCCTGGATATCCTGATAGAAGTAGGGATATCAATCGCTGAATGTCGATCATCTTCAAACGTGTCTTTCGCTGGCTAGGCAGCTGATAAATGTAGCAGTCGACATTTATGTTTTTCTAGATCCAGACTATGTTTAGGACAGGTTGCCGTTTATCACTTCTTTCCGGCTGTTAACCCAGGATCCGGGTTTTAGTGATACTTCCAAAATCCACCACTTGCTACTCTCTAGCGCTAGTGCTTCAGAGAGTGAAATATTTTGAGCATACTTTTCCTTCCCCCGCAGGCGAAGGCTGACTTGTGTTCCCTTTGTTTTCTTGAACCAACATGTCTACTGACTCTTTGTTTTAAAATCAAGCGCCAGTCTGGCCAGGTACTTGACCAATCTCGGTGCTTGGATTCCAGACTAAAGTTCACACAGGTAAATTTAGCTTCGTTTTTCTCCCTTAACGTGTGGTCCTTAAAAACTAACTATTAGGGATTATATTTTTAAAGCGTCAATATTAGGAGGTTGGTAGAGACGTTTTAATATACCACAGTCGGAGATCGCACTTTGCGGAGAGGCGTGATCGCCATGCCAGCCGGCAAGGCACTGGAAGATGATGATGTCTGTCCACGGTGTTCTCATCATTATCATTCCTTTATCTGTCAGTTAAAAAAGTTAGTTGCATATCCTTTACAGGACATAGCAGTCAACACCAGCATGTGTTGCCGTTGTGATCTCTTGGTAAGTTTAAGTTCAGTAGTTTGCCATTGCTTTCTGACGACTGGCACCCATACCATTTCGCAGAAAACCAACGCAATGCGGTCTGCTGCCAAATTGCCCGCAGCTGAGTTTCAAACACTTAATCTGTGAAGCTATGAATATTTCGCATTTGTCATGTGTAAGGAAACAGTAATGTAATTATCATTACGCTAACATAGTATGTGTGTGGTGTGTACTGTGTACACAGAACAACGGGAACATGTCGGGTCCTGGTGAGATGAAGCCAAATATGCCAGGCAACAAATAGTGCAACATATTGTTTGTGGCTTCCATGTTTAAAAACGTCCTCCCAAAGTACTGGAGAATTTTGGTCATAGACCATTATATTAGGAAGGGAAAATCCTAACTGCAGCTCCTAGTGGTAGGGAGGGTAGGGAAACACACCACGGTGTGGCTAACACAGCAGTGGGGACCGAGTATCTACCGGAAAAGTGATAACTCTGCAGATGAGCAGAGCAAGGCACCCACTTGTCCTGAAAGTCGGAAATGGCTGTCAAGGGCAGAGGTAAAAGACCACCACGTGGGATGTGGAAGTCAATGGGAAACCACCACATTATATTCCCAAAGATTTCATGGCAACACAAATTTCAGATATAGGGAACGACGTTAATCGCTAGTCTTAGGACATCCTCGTCCGGTAGGGACTGTCATGACCCACAAGTGACACCAGACCGTCATCCAGCTACTGATGGCAAAACCATAACCAAACTAAATAAATTTAGATTAGGAACATGGGATGTTAGGACATTAAATGAGCTGGGAAAGTTGAACAATGTTCTAAGAGAAAAGGAAAGCATAAAAGTGAATATACTAGGCATAAGTGAGATTAGATGGAAGGGATCTGGCAAAATTATAACTGACAAACACACAATAATTTATTCTGGAGAGGATAGGCCTACACATTGGGAAAGGTGTGGGCATAATATTTGATGAAAAAACAGCCAATCAGTTAATGGATACTGGTGTATTTCAGATAGAGTTATTATGGTCAAAATCAAAGGCAAACCAACAGACATAACAAGTATATGCACCACCAACAAGCATGTAGTGATGAAGAAATACAACATTTTTACGATGAATGTAGAAATGGCGGATAGCTCAAATTGGATCACAAGAAATAAAAATAATATTGGGAGATTTTAATGCAAAAGTAGGAAAGGGAAAAATGGAGAATATAGTGGGGAATTATGGTTTAGGTACAAGAAATGAAAGAGGAGAGAAACTAATAGAATGGACTAATATTAATGATATGATAATTGGAAACACATGGTTTAAACACCTTAAAAGAAGACTATTAACATGGAAAAGCCCTGAAAAGAAAATACTCAACCACGTTGACTACATACTTATTCATAAAAGAATTATAAATGTCCCTTAGGAATAAGTGACAACTCTGCAGATGAGCAGAGCAAATCCCGAAATAACCAAATTAATCAATTTGATTATTGCTCATTGGATTTAGGAGGCCTGGTGTTCCTTGCCAGTGAGAAGTCCTGATAGTTTCGGGTCCATATCGATTGACGGACGTCGGCCGCGGCGATTGGGCAATCTTGAGCATAGCCTACGATGGGTGACGTTGTGGTTTTCTGTTATGATAATTTGGCTGTGTGTCCAACGTGTGCCGCGTGGTTACACACCCGCTGCACACGCCAGTGATCCGGGGCTTGTTTCCGGATCCGGTCAGGGATATGCACTACTGACGAGCTCAAACGAGGGCGAAACTCGAGTATAGTGCTTCCATATTGACGTGGATAGGCCTTGGTTTCATACCGGAATACGATCAGCGTTGCCAGTAGTGGGTTGTGCTCAATATTTAAAATTCAAATCCCGAAATAACCAAATTAATCAATTTGAAATGCGTTAATTAATATAAAGACAATGCCTGGTGCTGACTGTAAAAGTGATCATGTACCACTATGTGGACCCAAAAAAAAAAAAACGTAAGATTAAAGAGACAGGGGAAATATGGTTTAGAACTCGAGGCTTAATAAAGAGGTGCTGAAAGTAGATAAATAAATTCAAGAACAATGCAGAGTGACTGTGAAAAATGGGTACAATGCAATAGCTAAAATACAGAGTATAAGTGACCATTGGGAAATGTTAAGGGACTCCATTCATCAAACTAGCAAAGAAATATTACCGGAGAGAAGCCATCAAGCTAAGAATAAATGGATGAATGAAACAATCTTAATGCTGATGGACAAAAGGAAACAGAATACAAATGACAAACAAGAATATGATAAATAAATACATTAGAGATAAATGTGTGAGGGCAGTAGAAAGTTGGTTAATCGAGCAATGCACACAAACAAATTGAATTAAATTCCATTAAAGATACAAAAAATATGGACAGACAAATGAGTAAGTTCATGGGAAGAAAAATAAGAATAAATACAGGGTGTTTGAAATCAAAAACAGGAAAGATATTTTTGGAGGAAGGTGTTATATTGAAGAGATGGAATAAGTATATAAGAGAATTATATATGACGGAGAAAGGGAAGTATTAACAGAAGAAAGTAACTTAGAAGGCCCACCTATCCTAAAAGAAGAAGTGGCTGACGCTATGAAACAGATGAAGAAAGGAAACACAGCAGGGTCAGATGAAAACACAATAGAATAATTAGAAGTATTAGGAGAATTTGGAGTATATATATATATATATTTACCAAAATGTTGAATGCCATAAACCATATCACTAATCTTCTACTCAGAATTATAATGAGAAGAACAAGAAAGAAAATAAAATGGAAATTAGTGAAGAACAGTGTGGTTTTATGGAAGGAAAGGATACAGTAACAATGGTGATATCAAAGAAAATGGTGACACCAAAATGTGACATAGAAATAGAAGGGAAAATTCTTAACCAAGTGGATAATTTTAAATACCTAGGGGCATTTATAACATCAGATAGAAAGATGTACAACAGAGATTAAGAGCAGAAGAGGATAGGCTAAAGCTGCATTTCAGAAAATGAAGAGTACCTTATGCAATATGTCACTGTCAATGAATGTAAGAAAGAGAGTGCTGGAATGCTATACAGAGCCAGTTTTGCTGTATGGCAGTGAATCTTGGAATGTAAATGAACAAATTAGGAAGAACATAGAAGCAACAGAGATGTTGTTTTTTTTTAAAGACGAATGTTGCGAATTCCTTGGACTGCCAGAGTAACTAACAACGATTGCCCGAAAGAGGCTAATGAAACTAGAACACTATATACAACAATAAGAAAGAGACAAACAGCTTTTCTTGGTCATGTGATGGGAATAGAGGCATTGGAGAACATCGTGACAGCTGGAAAGATCGAGGGGAAGAAAGGCAGAGGCAGACCAAGAGAAATGATGCTAGATGGACTGAGACGGTAGCATGGAGGAATATCATCAGCAGAATTGATCCAGAACACACAAGACCGAGATCTGTGGAGAGCCATGAACGCCTACGTCAGCTGGCAAGGCACTTGATGATGACATTTATAATCATTTGGAAGTGTCTGATAGTGAACGGAAATTAAATGTATATTATCCAGAATAATATAATCTTCTTACCTGTTTATTACAAAATGTAAAATATTAAAATAAATGGTTCGGACATGTAGTTAGAATTGAATAAGCGCAAACAGTGGCTAGAGTCAAGCGTTCTACATGAGAACACTATGAAATAGAAACAGATACATTTAGCTCCTGCAAAAAAGATGAGTCATACCTTACAACGGACTCCATAAAGGTGAACATAAATCCCCCACTACAATAGACAATCAAACACTATATAATTATAAAATAATAAAATAAAAATCAATATTTTAGGACACAACAGACGACAATTCGATTTTATAAATCTTCATTAGAGGCAGGACAACACAAACAGATCTAATGAAAAAAGCCTAACATTTTAAAATAATATTAAAACACAACCTCGTTGTCAAGAAGGCACATCGGGATACAAGGCGGGAGGGCGATCCGGGAACAGAAAGATAGCTAGATGAAGCAAACGGGACACTGAAGAAATCAAATAGGATATTAACACAAGCAACAAGAGAAGCGAAAACTGAAAATTGTATCTACCTCCTCTATGTGGCGTTTGTGAGGCAAAAGAAGAAGTCTTTTTATTCTCTTGTTTATTGACAAATGGTGTCACTGGAAATTCCCGAATTTACTTTACGTATTATGATCTTATTCATTAATTAATTCATTCATTCATTCATTCAGTAGCATGTCCTCTGCAGAACCTCGCTCCCAAAACACCTTCCAGAAACCTCTCGATCATAAGCAAGATGTCCCGAGTCCGATATACCCATCTGTCGCGGAAGTTCTTGGAGTTGTCGATCAATGAAAGACTGTCGCGCCATTCGTCTACAGGCGGCTGCCATCTTTTGATGTTGGTGACAGACTGTCCTGAGGAAAGTCGGCAAGATCTTTTGTTGTGGGGAAAAGATTCTCTAGATCACAGGCCGGCAAGACTTTTTGGAGTACCGGGAACAATTCCCCAGATTAGAGCGGTACAGCCGACCAGTTGTTTACATCGAGTCGAAAAAGGAGATAGAAAAATAACTTCTCGACGCCTAGTGTCTAGTCAGATTTGTGACGTCATTCAGACACAGTATTAAAACAGTCTGAACAAACAACTTTGGCGAGAGTCGACCAAATGTTGTGAGACAACAAGGACGTGTGTTATGTTCCTAGTTTGATTATGGAGAGAGACTACAGTGTCTTATGTTGATTTACATCGGCGGACATTTATCCATTGTGTGATTTAGTAGTCTCGATTTCAAACAGGAATAAATATATGATATTTAATTAAATAGACCCAAATTAGATGTTTCTTAGGAATCGAGTGTAGTAATGTGCGTTGTGAGAACGTATTATAGGAGCGTCGGCAGCAGTAGGCTATCGCGTTGCTTAAACTAGCTAATGTGAGATATCAATTAACTCAGTGAGTTATGAACAATGTAGTGGGATGATATTTAGGGATATTGAAAGTGGTTGATGGGGAAGGAGGAAATGTCAAATGGTAGGATCTTCCAGTAAGGTATCTACTGGGTTTCTGCACTCTTCCTTTAGTCTTTCCTTGTCTTACCATGACTCAGGCCGATGTGATGAGCACCTCTGCCTTATGACAGAGTTTAGTTCTCTGTTATATATCTGAGTGCGGCCGTCGGCCTACACTCACCTAATAAAGGTCGGAATCGGGTTCCTCTTACCAGGTGTGTTCTATTTTCAACAGGTTCCACTATGTTTTCCAAAAAACTAGCAGAAGAATATGGCTCGATCATTGAAGGCAGTTTTTACTCAGCGGGCTTTTGCACTGGGCCCATAACCAAGAGGGTCTGCAAGAACATGGCCTCTGCTGAGCGGGAACCGATGATCATCTAAGAGTGATTCCTCAGTGGTAGTTATCAGCATAGTAGAGTGAAGATACTTACAATACCACCAGTAACAGGAGCA
This sequence comes from Cepaea nemoralis, assembly GCA_014155875.1. Taxonomy (NCBI): domain Eukaryota; kingdom Metazoa; phylum Mollusca; class Gastropoda; order Stylommatophora; family Helicidae; genus Cepaea; species Cepaea nemoralis. The sequence goes on from JACEFZ010008498.1 coordinate 45,167, forward strand.
ATAGTAATTATAGAGAAATTGAAAATTAACATTTGCGTTTTTACAAATGGTGAATTCCTGTGAGACATTATCAGTTAACATTGCATTTTTCCAAGTGGTGAATTCCGGTGTGAAATTAACTACTAACATTTTGTTTCAAAGTGACAGTAAACATTATTTTACTATACAAGGGTTATCAGATCACAGAACTGATGGGGTGTTGTGGACAGAAATCCATAAGATCCTCAAGATAATGATATGGAGTTAAAAGAATGTGGGTGTTGATTCCTCTCACCCCAGGGACGACACTTATTACGACACCATCTGGAGATCATCCGCGACATCCTGCACCCATCATCTCTTTGGCCTTCCTCTTCCTCTCTTCCCAGGCATATAACCCTCCATTATTTTTCTCTACAAACTTTCGTGACGTTTTAAGTGACCAAAATATTTCAATTTTCTTTGTTTTAGCGTCTTTAATAGCCAACCTTCTTGAATATTCAGCCCGTGAATTATGGATGCATTTGTTCTTTTCTTTACCCAAGATATTCTTAGAACTCGTCTATAACATTTATATTCAAAGGCATTTATGCGCTGTTCAGCTTGTTTAGTAAGTGTCCAGGTCTCACAGGCGTATGTTGCATGGGAAAGATGCATACTCTTAAAAATCAAATTTTTGTAGTTCTGTCTGTCCCATTCCATAATTTATTCAGTTGTTTTAGTCTTTGAAGAGCAATTGATAGTCGTCGTTTAATTTCTTTCATTGTGTCACCGTTGTTGGTAATCAATGGTCTAAGATATTCAAAAATTTTCCACCACCTCCAATTTTTCCTCATTAACATAAATTTATTTCTCCATAGTAGTTTTATGTGTATGCATTATCTTTGTTTTTTCTATGTTAAGAAATAAGTTGTGATTTTCACTATTCAGTTGGGTTGAGGCTATTAGGCGTTCTATACCAGTCTGTGTTGTGGATAGATATAATGTATCATCAGCATACCGAATCTCTGGTATGTCTTGACCACCGAAATTTAGGGCATCGTATAGCTCTTTTTCTCATTATATTTTCGGCGTACAGACTGAACAATTAGGGGAACGGCACACATCCCTGACGGACTCCTTGCTTGATGTCAAACTAAGTTGATGTTTCGCCATCTATTCTAACCGCTGCTTGATGGTCTAAATAGGGCATTCTTATGAGTTGTATTACATGTGATGGAAAGCCCATATTCCTCATGATTTCCCAAAGTTTCTGATGTTGTACACAGTCAAATGCCTTTGAATAATCCACAAAACATGAGAATATGTTTACATTAAAATCTCTGCACTTCTCTATTATTAAACGCATGTTGAGAATGTGATCTCTTGTTCCTTTTCCTTGTCTAAATCCAGCTTGGACCACGCTAATTTCTTCTTCCATTTTCTTACGAAGTCTTCCATTATGATTTTTAGTAGAATTTTACTTGCATGACTGATCAGGGCAACAGTTCTATAGTTTGTGCATAATTTCAGGTTGCCCTTTTTTGGTATTGGAATGAAGATAATTCTCTTCCAATCTTTTGGCCATATGCCGTATTTCCATATCTTTTTACATAATGCGTGATAGATTTGTATACTTTGTTCTCCCCCCGCTTTAATTAGTTCAGTTGATATCTCATCACATCCAGGTGATTTACCATTCTTCAGGTTCTTTATTGTCCATGCAATTTCATCTAATGAGGGTTCAGGTTCTGTCTCTGCTGCCGTTGGCTCATGTATCTCATTCATATCCTCACTGTCACTCATATCATACATTCCACTGCAGTACTCCTGCCATCTTTCTAGAATTTGTCTAGATTCTGTTAAGGCATTTCCCATCATTGAGGTTGAACATTTCTTGTCAATAACTTCATTTCTTTGAACATTTCGTAATCTCTTCTAGTCTTATGATATTGCTCTATTCTGGTACAGCAATCTTGTATATACTGATTTTTGTCCTTTCTTGTGTTTTTTCTTATTTCTCGAGTTAAAGATTTATACTTCATCCTGCTGTTATCGGATTCACCTCCTTTCTGTTACAGTTCCCTTCGTTGTTTAATTAATTCTAACGTGTCTGATGTAATCCATGGCTTAAGTTGCTTTTTCTTGGTCGGAATTAAATCTTTGACCTTGTGAATTATGTAATTCTACGAGGGTAAGTCACAAATGGCTGTAGAAAAATAAATAACTATGATAACAACTTGAAACCAGTTTATTTTTATACATTATACATGCATTGTCCCTTTATTTCTCAACATAATTTCCAACAACATTGATGCACTTATCCCATCGTTTTATCAGTCCTCCCAAATAGGCTCATAGAACTGCGTGCCTTGTTTTCTACACCACGTTTTCACTTCACATTCAACTTCGGCGTCATTCGCGAAATGTCTCCCGGTCAAGGTAGATCTTCAGTGGACTTAGCCCCTAGCCATTTCCCGTAAAGCGGTGCATAGTTGGATAGAAAATGTTACAAGGGCGAGTAAAGTCACACAGTTCTGTGAGATGGCGCGGAAATGGAAACAGGGCACGCAGATTTATGCAACCGGTTTGGCAGGGCTGATAAAACGATGAGATAAGTGCATCAATGTTGGTGGAAATTATGTTGAGAAATAAAGGGACAATGTATGTATAAAAATAAACTGGTTTCAAGTTGTTATCATACTTAGTTATTTTTCTACAGCGATTTGTGACCTACTTATTAACTTACCCTCGTATATTTATTGCAATCCCAAATAAATCAGGAGCCTTGGAATGTGATCAACATAGAACAACTAGTATAATGAGTCACATTACGAAGGTTTTGCTACGAATTATCATGCAAAGAGTGAGGAAGACAATATAACCTGAAATAGGGGAAGAACATTATGGGTTTGTAGAAGGAAAGGGTACAGTAAATGCTGTGTATATGCTGCGATCAGTTACTGAACGTTCTATAGAAGTAAACAAAGATATACATCTTTTCTTTATTGACTACACAAAGGCTTTCGATAGAGTAAGACAAGTCAACATGGTAGATATGCTTGCAGGTCTACAAATTGATAGGAAATACATTAGACTTATAAAAAACATATATTAGAAACAACAAGCTGCTATAACGATTGATAATGAAGTGGGACAAAATCAGCCTATTAAGAGAGGTGTAAGGCAAGGATGTTTAATGTCTCCAGATATTTTTTCCCTACACAGTGAAAATATTTTCAGAAATGTAAAAGATATAAATTGAATCTTCATTGGAAGAAGAAACATAGATAGCATTAGATATGCAGATTATACAATATTGACTGCAGAAGATGAGCAGGATCTGCAAAGATTAGTAGATGCAGCTGTCGCACACAGTGAGGAACTGGGGTTATAATTGTAAAAAGACACAGATTATGGTCGTCACTAGAAAGAAAGAAATACCACGATGTAATATACAAGCAAATGAGAATATTCTTCAATACGTGAATCGGTACAATTATATCGGAACAGTCATAACATCTGATGGGAGATACCTTGAAGAGATTAGATGAAGATTCGTCATGGCGAAAGTAGCCTTTAGCAAGATGAAAAACATACTGACCAATAAAAAGATGTAAATTAAAACGAGAAAAAAAAAAAGAGTGTTGAGGACTACATAGAGCCTGTACTTTTGTATGGATGTGAAACTTGGACAATGAGCAGTGAAGCTGAAAAACCTCTGATTCCTGTAGAAAAGTGGTTTCTGAAGAGAATGCAAATAAAACCAATGACCAATTATTACAGGAAACAAATGAAAATCGCAAACTGATTAGAGAAATTAGACGTAGACAGTCACAATTTTTGGGGGCATTTTATGAGAAGAAATGAATTGGAGAACTTGGTGCCAACTGGCAAGATCGAAAGGAACAGCCCAAGGGGAAGACCGAGAAGCAAATACCTGGAAGGCTTGGCCACATGGCATGGTCGAGGCAGGAACACTGAGCTGATCCACGACTCTGGTGATCGAGTGAGATGGCGAGCCATGACCGCCCATGCTTTCCGACATGACACATAATGGATGGATTATGACCTAATTTATGTGAAATCCCTCACTGACAACTTGAGGCCACCCACGTGTGACCTGGGTGGTTCTTTCAGTTTCATATAAACGGGGTTTTTAGTAACATTGTAACACGAATATGCTTGTTTTTCCAGACTAGGGGTCAGATATCTCTCGCTCTCTCTCCCTCTGTCTTTTTCTCTTACCCCAGACACACCAAGTTTCGCCAATTGTCGAATACCGTGCAATTCGTTTATGTAAAATGATTTATCAAGACATTTTCATAACATACTGTTAGCTCTAAGTATAGACCTTACTGCCTTGAATGGTCTGTTTGTGTCGAAAAAGGCTAATGGAGTGAAACCATACAGAAACCGGCAGATGACAAGACTCACGATGTAACTGTTCAAATTATATGTTCATCATCATGTGCCATATCGATAAGCGTGGGCGGTCGTGTTTCGCCATCTCACAGGATCACCAGAGTCGTAGATCAGCTTCATGTTCTGGTCTCTACCATGCCACATGGCTAAGCCATCCAGATACTTCTCTGCAAGCACCTTGTTCTTTCCCCCTGAATCATGCCAGTTGTCATCAAGTTCTCTAGTTTATTTCTTATCAAAATGTTGACCATCTGCGTCTAATTTCTCTAACCATTTTACGGTTTTCATCTGCTTCTTGTAGGACTTGATCATTGGTTAATTATATGTCCATCCATCCATCATGCCATGCCGATAAGCGTGGGCGGTCATGTTCTGCCATCTCACTCGATCACCAGAGTCGTGGATCAGCTCCGTGTTCCTGTCTCGACCATGTCACGTGGCCAAGCCATCCAGGTATTTACTTCCCGATCTTCCCCTTGGTCTCTTCCCTTTGATCTTGCCAGTCATCATCAAGTTCTCCAAGTCATTTCTTCTCATAACATGCCAAAAAATTTTTGACTAAGTCTAATGACTCTAATCAGTTACGATCTTCATTTGTTTCTTGAAGGACTGGATCATTGGTTTTTCTGTCCGTCCATGGTATTCTTTGCATTTTCCTCAGAAACAACATTTCCCAGTCATCAGCTGTTTTTCAGCTTGACTGCTCATCGTCCACGCTTCACATCCATACAAAAGTATAGGTTCTATGTAGCACTTCAATACTCTTTTTCTCGTTTCAATTGATATAATTTTATTGGTCAGTATGTTTTTCATCTTGCAAAAGGCTACCTTAGCAATGACAATTCTTATTCCAATCTCTTCAAGGCACCTCCCATCAGATGTTATGACTGTGCCGAGATAACTGTATCGATTCACTTGCTTAAGAATATGCCCATTTTCATGTATATCACTGTCGCATGATTGCGCACTCCGTCTTGTTCACTGCTGCACATCACAATTTCAAAACACACTTCTCACTAAGGGTTTGCACTAGAGAGAATTGGGATGCTAGGAATGTGGCGTCAACAGTATTAATAGCTGTGACACCCAATGATGGACAGATCATGTGGTCTAAGCCCGTTCTGTCCATTGGTTAACCTAGAATAATCGCGTCGCCCGCGAAATATTTTGGGTCCAGCGACGCTAAATTTCGGCACTTGCAGAGCGACCGGCAAAGCATCTAGATGTGGTTTAGGTCTCTGTATGTCCCTCATCCTGATTCAGAAGGAAAGCTTCAGACGAAATTATGCCTGAGTTTGTTTATTTCTGAGTCAGGTAAAGCTTTAAGTATGAGAGTGTGTGTGTGTAAGTTCCGGCACGAATATATATATTTATTCTTCTATTAGAAGATAGAAACCAACTTTCAACCAGTCCCAAGATGGCTACTCTCTGCCAGCGCTGATGTAGATATCTGACGCCCTCTATCTTTCGTTTCCAGAAGAGTTGCTGTACCATCACTATGTCTTAAGCTGTGAAAAGAGGCTCAATTATGCCCAGACTGTTTCCTATTCTTGAGTCTAAATCCCACTGGCTGTCTGACTGCGTTCAGAGCAGGTTTAGTACAAGATAAACTATGATCTGTGTGCTGGGTGTTGCCTTAGTTGCAATCCACAGCGGACCACCAACACACGCGAATGTGAGAAGGAGGAATGAAAGACTCTACCTCTTATCTTATATGTTCGTGGCGTGAAGACAGAATGTGTGTGTAACTGTTTAGCATCCATGACTGGTCCAGCATTTATACTGCTGTGATTTATTCGAACAAGCATTTAGCATTCTGACGAACAACAGTCCAGCTAACAGCCCAACACCGGCACTCAAGTGAACGGAGAAAAGAAGAATGGTGTTAGTTTGAGAGAATGAGTACAATGTGGTGTCTCATCTTTCTTTCACTCTGTATATATATGTGTTATTGAATGAGAGGCAGTGTAAATCCTCATAAGGAACATTTCACATAGACCTCCACATTCATACCAATTATATGTTACTTATATTAACTTTAGAGTGAAATATTTAATGTATGTTTCTTTACATTATTACTTTGATGCAACATGTGGAATGTAGTTTATTAAACCATCACCCTGTTTGACCGAGTAAGTAAAGGACATAATATGCTTTCATGCATAAGCACTTCTAAACTGTCAAGGGGAAATATCACCCCAGTGTCAGAAGAAGTAAGTAAAGGAAATGACAGAAGAGGTGAGAGGGTATAAACAGGAAAGTATCCAGGCAGACTAAAACAATGGTGGCAGCACTGATTGGTAACATGAGTTAGTATGTATGCGATGAACAATCATCCTATTCTGTTCCATTACTATGTAGGGATCAGATATGCTGGGTACATCTCATCATTTACTCTCCATCATTCTTTTCTAGCCTTGTCAGTCACTGTGTCTGTGTCCTCTGTGAGAACATCAGCCAACAGGCCACTATGTACAAGTGCAGTAAAAGAAGGCTTGCCCAAGATAATTGCTGATGTCTAATGCCAGTACAAGGAGACACACTGTAGCTCTTAACTTGTAGGTACTTCCTGAATCTGCTACCTTCTGTACCTCATGTCTGTAAACCCTTTTCATTCTTGTCCACTGGAGAATCATCATCCTTTGGCTAGATATAAATGTTTTCACCATGTTTATCCACCTCAGGTGAGGATGGCGGTGTTCGCAGATTGTCATGATCCAGAGGTGCAGAACATTGCCCAATAATGTACAATGGCTGTCAACCTAGAGCAGATCTGTAATATAAAGGTGCAACAGGAATCTGTGGCCAGGACCAAGAATATTCAATGAGTCCCCACTGAACTGTGCCCAAACCGGATCTGTGTTTCATGATTGATCTGGTGATTGATATATCTGCAGTGTAGAAACAGTTATAAGATCATTAGGATCAAGTTTATACCTCAATGCAAATTATTTACAATATGGCAGAAGTTTGGCAACATTTCATCACTGCTATACTTTGATTTTACTCAGTGAAACTTTATACTTGTGAGAACAATCAATAACTTTCAGGAACAGAGAGTAGTCATGGACTCCTCTGATTCATACAGTGTGTAGAGACTGTTTAGATTATTTGTTTTACAAATCCTTGAGAAATGTTCCAGTACCATCTGGGTATTTATTACAGAAACAATAGCAGGCTAACTGATGGGAAGGCTTAGTGGCCACATGACTGAAGTCATCTCTGAACATGAGAGTTCTTATTTCTAATGTTGAATATGAACATTATCTCAATGTCTTGATGTATTTCATATATGTCATAATGCATCACTGGTTACTTCCACAGGTTTTTATTTTGATTAATAAACCAAATTAACTGTTCCTGCATTCTTCTGTCAAGTCCATTGTGGTGTAGCAAAACATTTTATTATCTATGTGTTTAGTTAGGAAACTACTTCACATAAAGATAGTATCTGGAACTACAGGTGACTGGGTAAACTCTAATAGACAGCTAAAGTCTGTCCTATTGTAATCTCCCAGGTTCCAGGTTACTCAGAAAAGGGAACTTTACATTTTATTAATTCCTGTGACCATTTCACCTAAAAGGGAAAATGATCATAGGTGGGGGACTCTCGAGCTAACTAAGTTTCTCTTTTCGGGAAGGAAGATTTTGGAGGGAAGAAAGTAACATTCCTGGGGAAACCCCTAGATTTCAAGAGCTATTATGGGTCACTTTGGCTTCCAAGAACCCATCCCCTCCAAATGAAATCAGTCCCATCCTCATAGCTTTACTTCATTGTGGGGTAAGTCAGAGTGGGTACTGCTTCCAACACCCAATATGTCACAATCACATTGTGGAATTTCCTTCTTCCCAGTGACGACCATATTCTGTGTCTTCTTAATATTCAGTTCTAAACCTAGTTGTTCACTGTGTGCAACAACCGCATCTACTAAATTTTGCAGGTCCTGTTCATTGTCTGCAATTAAGACTGTATCATCTGCATATCTAATGTTATTGATGTATCATCCCCCAATGTTGATTCCTTCCATATCTTCTATATTTCTGAAAACATTTTCACTATACAGGGAAAAAAGATCTGCAGACATTACACATCCCTGTCTCTTTTAATAGTCTGATATTGACCTTCATCGTTATCAATTCTGATGGCAGCTTGTTGTTTCCAATAGATGTTTTTTTACAAGTCTAAGGTCTTTTCCAGCCGGTTCCCTGGCCGAGGGGTTAGCAGCTTTCTCCGTTAACTCCGAGTACTCTCGTGGTTGACGTGAGCGCACGAGAATTGGAAGCGGTTCGAGTCGCTCCAGTGACTTATGAGAGTATGGAACCGGTCGCTCAGAAAGTCGTGGCATGCTGATGAGCGTAATCTAGCCTAGGAATCAACATACAACTGAAAGATGCTGATGTTGAAAGCAATATCCTGAAACAGGATGGAAACGAGAAAAAAAAAGGTCTTTTCCATCAATCTGTAGATCTTTAAGCATCCTTATCATGTCGACATGTCTCACTTTATCGAAAGCCTTTGTGTAGTCAATAAAACAAAGATATAGTTCTTTGTTTACTTCTGTAGAACGTTCAATTATATGTCACAACAGTATAAATTAATACTAGGTGGATCGTAAAGATTGTTAATGAAATAGGTCGATATCAGATTATTAAGAGAGGTATGCGACAGATTTGTGTAATGTCTCCAGATCTTTTGTTCCACAGTACAGTGAAAATATTTTCAGAAATGTAAAAAATATAAGAACCATCATTGGCGGATGTAACACCAAAAACATTAGATATGCGGATGATACAATATTGTTTGCAGACAATGAGCTGGGTCTGCAACATTTAGTAGATACGATTGCTGCACACAGTGAACAACTAGGGTTAAATTAAATTGTAAAAAGACACAGATTATGATCGTCACCGTGAGGAACATAATACCACAATGTAATATACATGTAAATGGGAATATTCTTAAACAATGTACAATTATCTCAGAACATTTGTAACATCTGATGGGAGATACCTTGAAGAGATTAAAATAAGAATCGCCATCGCCTTGGTAGCTTTTTTTAAGATGAAAACATACTGACCAATAAAAATATGTCATTTGCAACGAGAAAAAAGAGTGATTGATTGATTGATTGATTGATTGAATGGTGTAGGAACCGACATCACAGCATTCGGGGCATTCCCATAAGCGCTCCGTCCCCATCCACAGCAGCCAGCTGAAGAGTTCCAACACTAATAGTTCCAGTAGCAATCTGATTATATGTCCGTCTCGCCTTTCCTCTGAGCGTCGAGCGTCCGCCAGATCCACTCGTCACACCTCGCTGCCTCATTCTTACCAGACTATGGTGATCCATTTGCTCCTCCGAGGTGTACACGTGCTCCCACAAGGCCGCAACCACGTCTGCCTTGTCATGCATCAATACTCCACCAAGTTCTGCCGAGCCAGCCAATCTGTCCGCCTGTTCATTCCCTAGCACACTGGCATGCCCCGGAGAAAAGATCAAGATGGTGCTTGCTACCCGTGACCTCCGAAGCGAAGCAAGCCACTCTGCGCGAAGCCTGCTTGTCCTCACCCTGGTCAGCATGCTTTCTGAGTCAGTTACAATCACGATGTGTGTATGTATCGTGTTCTCCATCCAGCGGAAAGCTGCACTGACCGCCTCCACCTCCATTCTTAAGATAGATGTTGTGGTATTATACGCCAGGCTCTCCTGCACCAAACGTCGACCATTAGCTTTTGCTAAGAATCCCCAGGAACTTCTCCTGCCTCTCAACACTGAACCATCCGTGTAGTTATTCATCCATCACATCACCTGGGCGAGCATTATCCTGAATTAGTTGCTGGATTTCCACTTCCGTGACCCCTGCTGGCCACTCTCTGCACTCCCGGCTCAATGTAATTATAACTCTGCGCAAATCTGACTGCTCCGCTGGCCTCTGACCCACTCCTCTCCTCGCCTAATGTTCTCCAAGATGTACACCTGTCTGATCGTATCCTCCACCTGAGCCATCAATGATTTCCCTCTTTGCCTCATGCAACGGGTGATCTGTGTCAGCAGCTACTCTGAGGCATGCCTTCGCCTGCATCACCTTGTGCCTACCAGCAACAGTCGGCAGACCAAGGATGTAACGCATACACACTACTGGGATGTCTCTGGTGCATCCCAGAATGACCCGCATAGCTTCGTTCTGTATGCGCTCTAATTTCACCAGCTGACTCTTTGAGACAGTGAGCAGTCCTAGCCATAATCAATCACTGAGAGGATCAAGTGTGAAGAGCATTCTCTGCGCTGTGTCCATTGCAGCCATAGTTTTTAAGTGCATTGAGCCCCTTTTGAGATCTTGTCACAACCGTCTCCACATGGTCCTTGAAGAGTGTTGAGGTGCTACAAAGAACCTTTACTTTTGTATGGATGTGAAGCATAGACAATGAGCAATACTGAAAAACATCTGATGGTTGTGGAAATGTAATTTCTAAGGAAAATGTAAAAACTGCCATGGACAGACAGAAAAATCAATGACCAAGTCCTACAAGAAACAAATTTTATTTTCCCTGTGTCTGTGTTTAGTATGTCTCGTCTTTTCTCAGAAGCTACACAACCCTAACTGTTTGTATTTTCTATTTGAAAATAACAATAATGTAAGGCATGATTCCTGGTAGAATGAGAGGGAAATGTCCATTAACATGGACACAGGATAAGTCTAACGTGTTTCTTGTGCAATCCCCTTTACTTTCATATATAATAAAATATAATTGCCACCATTTTAACCAATTTTAGAGCATTAATGTGACACACCCCTACTTCCCATTTTCTGTCATCAATTTCTGTTTGGTCCAAAACCACTTTTTTGTTTGGCAGTGACTCCGTTAAAGACATACAGTGGTACCTCGGGTTACGAACGCCTCAGGTCACGAACAATTCGGGTTACGAATAACAACTTCGAAAATTGTTTGTCTCGGGTAACGAACAGTGCCTCGGGTTACGAACGCAAGCGAGAGAGAACAAATGATCGCGTACAGTACAAACGAAGGCCGCGCAGTACTAATATCGCTAGGCCCTAGCCTAGTAGCCTAGTTTTGCACGCGTGCGCAGCCTCACTTTCATTCGCCTTACTACACAGCAGTAAAAGATTTCTTAGCAATGGCACTGTGTTCAGTTGATCTCTTTCATTATTTTCCTTGTTACACCCATCAATTATGAGTTGGAAGAACGGTAGTGGTGCTGCTAGGAAGCAGAAACGTATAACGGTGAAGGTAAAGAAGGAAATTATGAAACATGACAATGGCGTTCGCGAGCGCGCGTGTGTGTGTGCGTGCGCGTGTGCATGTGCGCGCGTGTGTGTGTGTGTGTGTGTATGTGTGTGTGTGACACATCGCTATTGAGCACAGCATGGAAAAATCAACTATCTACACCATCATAAAGAACAAACAGTTACTCAGATCAGTCAATGTGGCTAAGGCGTAACTATGCTGCAGAAGCAAAGACCTCAAATTTTAAAGAAAGTTGAAAATCTTCTCTTGATCTGGATCAACTAAATTAACTTGCAGGAAACAGTGTTAGTGAGGCAAAAATATGTGAAAAGGCGAAGCTGTTGCATAGTGATTTATTGTCGAAATTGCTTGGTGCAAGTGGTGGGATTGACGATTTTAAAGCCAGCAGAGGCTGGTTTGAAAAGTTCCACACACACAAAAAAAGTGGCATTGCTAGTGTAATTAGGCACGGAGAGGCTGCAAGTTCTAACGAGAAAGAAACAGAAGCGTTCAAGGTGGCATTAGATAAGATCATCAAAGAGGAAGACTACGTTCCACAACAAGTCTCTAGTTGCGATGAAACTGGCCTCTTCTGGAAGAAAATGCCAAAGAGGACCTTGCTCCTATCTAGGTATCTGAGCTCGGGTTCACACAGGCAACAATAACTTCGTTCAATAGGATATCGAACATTTATTGTATTTCAATATACAGTGCGTTGGCGCAGTGGGTTAACAAACCCGCGCTATATTACATATCACAGATAGTTAACATCAAACACATAGTTATCATACAACAGTCTAGCAAACTATCTAGCCTATGTATATATATATCTATTGAGTCCCTCTAAGGCAGGCCCTGTTGCCTCTCTGAAGTCCGTCTGTCCTCTGCCGGTCCACGCGTGTCCCAATCCGACACGGGTGGTAACTCTGTCCGAGTTCCCCGTGGACCCCGCAATAGGCGGGCCACGTCAGTGTCCACGGAACCATGGACTCAATGACCAGTCCTTCGAGAAGACTCTAGATTACTCGGGCCTTGAGTGACTCACTTCTATCCCTTGGGCTGGAGTTGCAGCCCTTTAATTAATACCGATAAAGGTGAGGCGGTGACAGGATTCCCCCCTCTCCCCTGATGATGGTTTGTTATAGGGTAATTAGATCTGTTCTAATTCTGTCACCGAATCACATAAAGTTGGTGTTTGTAGTTTGGTGGGCAGTAACCTGGTAACCTATATACTGGCATCAAAACTCATGTATTCTCCCATACACCACTTCTCTGATTTGGTAAAGAGATCACTCTGTCTCCTGTGTCCTTAAGAATGCTTATCTGACCGAAGTTACGTGACGTTTTAGTAGTTGTATTTACAACCCGTCCTTCTCATAGTATCCCACTGATACCAAGACAATTAACCTCTGTATTAAAGAGGATTAACAAGACCGAAGTCCTGGCTAATTAAGTACACCTTCAAATCTTGATCTGTGGGTGCATTTCAACACACTTTTACTCTCGTATGTTGTATAATGCTAAATATGTAGTTACGTTGTTATTTTATCCCCTCAGACTACATATGTCCCTGTTGGCTTGTTAGTGTGTTGACTAATAAGTTGCTGTTTCTAATAAAGTGACTGTATTTTAAATTGCTGGTGTTGAGTTTTAAGGTTTGTGTAACGTGTGTGCTGAGTGTGTGGCGTATTTCCAAGCGTCACGAGTTGGGATAACCTCAATCATGAATTACTCCACTGTGTGCAATACATGATCAGGCATTCCAAGTAGTGGTGCTTAGATGTATCCTAACTCCTAAACTAAGTATATTAAACTAACTGCTAAATTAAACTAACTACTAAACATGTATCAACAATTTAGACAAGTCATGCAATTTTACATGAAAGACGCAGACAAATTAAAATAAATACGTTTTGCGTACAATTTGTCCGCTAGGTATATCGTTCTCCTCATTTAATCCATTCACGCAGTCATTCACTCACCTTTCATTCAAAATAGTATTTGGTTAAAATATATAATTAAAGTTGAGGTAAGTGTTATTGCCCTTAGAAAAAATGGACTAGGCGATATTTGCCCTTTAAGAAAAATACGTACTTTTTGTACGATGACTCAAAAATGGGTTATAATTTAACCAGAGACAATTGTATAGGACGGTTCTTTAGCCTATGAATGGAACCGCCTGTAATATTAACGTAGAATATGTACAAATTACAGGTTAACACATTTTATATACATCATTAATGCAAATATAATACATATTTAATACTAAAGTAATTAATTAATTAAGTAACTAAATCCAACGATGATGTGCGCGTTGTCCTCCTGTTGTTAGCGTGTTATGCCATGAATGTTAAAGTTAGTATGGCTGTCTCTTGAGTGTTGTAGTCGACGTCGTTCTGTTTCGGCTGTTTGCAAAGTTTCATAGCAACAGCAAGTATGGAATGTTCTCAATGTCCCGTATGAAGTGTTCTTACAGTATTCAGAGTCAGTTCACTGGTTGATATTATTGGTTGAACCACAGTTAACGTGTCTGGCTGGGATCGTTCTAGAGCTTGGGGCACTTGATAGTATAGCTCTTAAATTATAGGTCTTAAAGTATAGCTCTTAAAGTATCATGTTCATGGTGTCCGTAAGTAACTTATTCACTGAGAGTTCTCTAGCAGGTGTAGAGTTACCACTGTTATATGCAACAGACTAAAAGTATCACAGTTTCTAGTATGGCGAATGGTCGATGTGCTAAGAGTCATTCTACTGGCGCATTCGTTTGCCGTGATAATAGGTCAGCCATAATGTTGTCCGTGCCTTTGATATGGCGGATTTCGAAGTCGAAATCTTGAAGAAGAAGACACCATCTTTTCAAACGATGGTTTTTAGGTGACCCATGGTTAAGGACCAATAATGGCGAACTGTCAGTGAGCACGACAAAGTGACTACCCAAGAGGAACTTAGATAATCTCAATATACAAAACAGTAAGCTTAAAGCTTCCAATTCGACTGTGGCATACCGGGTCTCTGCCTTCTTTAGTTTGCGGCTTACGTAGAGAATCGGGTGTCTCACTCCATCCACTTCCTGCATTAAACATCCTCCTATTGCGATAGCACTCGCATCTGTGGTCAAAATAAAGGGTAAATTTATGTTGGGTAATCGTAAGACTGGTGGATTAGAAAAAATATGTTTCAATCTACACATTGCATCGTCTAAGCTGGTACTTTTACAAATTTTTGATGGATGATTTTTGGTTAACATATCAGAAAAGACTGAGGTAAGTTCTGCCCAATGTGGAATAAATTTAGAATAATAGTTAATAAGACCTAGTAAACTTCTAATTTGTTTCTTTGTGGTAGGCAGTTCTAGATTAAGAATCTTGGAAACAATTTTCTCATCTGTCAACAATTTGCCTTCAGAAATTCTATGACCAAGGAAGTCTATTTGTGTATAGCCTAATTCAACCTTGGAAGGTTTGATAGTAAGTCCAAAAAGAGAGATTTGGTTGAAGACTTGTTTGAGGGTAAGTAAGTGAGAAGTCATATTAGAAGAATGGACGCATATATCATCAATATAGGCTACCACATCTTTAATTCCGTGTAATAACAATCTTGTTAATCTAACAAATGTGGCCGGTGCGTTCTTCAGGCCAAATGGAAGATATAGCCATTCGTACAAACCGAGGGGTGTTGCGAATGCTATTATATGTCTAGAAGAAGGGTGTAGTGGCACTTGCCAATATCCTTTCGCTAAGTCTGTCTTGGAAAATAAGGATGATTGAGCCATATTTAAAATGAGATCTTCACCGCTGTTCATTGGCTCTGCATCCGTTGTGGTTCTTGTATTTAATACTCTATAGTCGATGCACAAACGGATTGTCTGGTCCTTCTCTTTCACCAGGACAATCGGTGAAGAATATTGAGACATCGATTTTTGAATTATTTAATTTTTCTCTAAATCTAAAATTTCTTTGTCTAAATTTGCTCTGTAATTGAGAGGAATAGAATATGGTCTACATTTGACCGGTGTCAGATCTGTCAGCACAATTGAATGTGTTATTTTATCAGTGCGTCCAGGTTTGTTAGAAAAAATAGATTTATACTCGTCAAGGAGAGTCCAAATGTCTTGTCGCTGTTGTTGTGTCAAAGTGTCAGAGATATGTATGTCATTTATACTCCCGTCGTCAGTCATAATTGGTACAGGGATTTCAGTATTGTCCACGTCTGTGTGATTTATCACAGATGCTACTGTTTGTAAATTGTCCTCAATGTCATTGTCGTCGTCGTCGAGATCAATCGTTGTCAATATGTCGTTAAATTTGTCGTCGTTGTCGATCTCACAGATTGTCGGTAATGTCCATATGTCTTCGTCGTTTTTGTCGTCGTAAGAGTGTGTCGTTAACGATGCTTCGTTTGTCGAGGTGTCATTCCGTTGGGAAATTGTCGTTTCGTCTCTGTCACCAGTTCATTGCGTCTGTTCACTTGTCTCAATGTCCTGTCTAGCATAGTATGGTTTCAACATATTTACATGGAATATTTTCAACTTTCCATTTAAAGAGATTTCGTAATCAACTTCCGAAATTCTTCTAATGATCTTAAAAGGTCCCTGCCAAGAGGTTGATAGTAAATCTCTTTTGTCAGGTAGCAGTAGTAAAATATCCTGACCTGGATTTAGTACAATTGTTTTTGCACCTCTGTTGGCGTACTGCCTGTATTTAAAACCTTTCTCCTGTAGTGATGTTCTGGCCAATATACAGGAACGCATGATTTTGTCTCTGGTGTCAGTGACTAAATCATAGGTAGAAATGGGTAGTTGGATATCTACAGGTTGTGATATGATCTCTTTATAAATGGTGAGAGGTCCTCTTGGGTTCGCTCCATACATCAATTCGAAGGGAGAGAACCCTGCACTTGATTGCGGGACTTCTCTATATGCGAACAGCACCGTTGGGAGAAGTATGTCCCAATCGGCTGGATTTTCAGCTGTTACTTTAGATAGCATATGTTTCAGGTCCCCATTTAGTTTCTCGCAGATACCATTTGCGGCCGGTCGATAGGGACTGGTGAAACATTGCTTGATGCCTAGTAACTTAGTTACCGATTGGGTGGCATTCGATAAGAACTGGGTTCCTCTATCAGAAATTATTTTCTCCGGGAAGCCAAAACGGGAGAAAATATTTAATAATATGTCCGTCACATCCTTAGAGGAGATAGATCTTAATGGAAGCATTTCTGGCCATCTCGTACATAAATCCACAAGAGTAAAAATATATCTATTCCCTTTATTTGAAATGTGATTCAACGGACCTACTAAGTCAACTGCCACGATTTGGAAAGGCCTCGAGGCAGTTGTCGTTGATTGGACTTCTGCTATAGGGTTTTTTCCCTTTTTCACCAGTTTCTGACATATATCACAAGATCTACAAAAGGTTTTTATATCTTGGCAAAACTTTGGCCAATAAAACTGGGTCAGGACCCTAGCCCTGGTCTTTTCATACCCCATATGACCTCCAAAAGGGGAGTCATGGGCTATTTTTAGAACTTTGTCTCGATGTGCTTGTGGTAACACTACTTGCTGTATCGTGATCTGCTTTGTTGTGTCAAATCTAGTTAAGATATTGTTCTGTAGCCTAAATGTCCACGATGCGTTCTTCGTTAATTTTGGTTTTAGTCCTACTAATTTAAAGTAAGGTGCAAGTGTAGGATCTGCTTTTTGTTCATTTCCAAAATTAGTGTTATTTGCGTTTGGTGCTATTATTTCTAGTGATTCCTGCAGTTGGTCGGTGTTGGTTTTATGGGTTGTCTGTCGTGTTATTGCATTTGTGTGTTGTGTGTTTTGTTGCACATCTACAGGCTTGGTACTTGGTAGATCGGTAGCATCCTCAATTCGAGGTTTTAATTTGGTCGTATCGCTGACAGATTCGACCGCCCCTGCATTGTACACCTCGGTGAATTCTTTCTGAATTACCTCAGTGGTTGTCTCCCTTGGTCTTTTGGCAGCTTGAGACAAGCATGAATGGTGTTTCTCTGTAGCATCGCTGTTCGTATGGTGGATACCGTTTTTATGCTCCCAATCACTGATTTCCTTTTTAGAGCATGGTTGTATGTTGGGCAAGTTCCCAAGTATAATATCAGCGACTGGATTTTCAAGGACAGCGCACAATACTTGTCCTGATATGAACGGTGTTCGAATTTCGACCAGAGCAAGGGGGTATTTCTCTATAGTGCCTGAGAATGTGCGACAAGTCACATGTTTGTCGGTGTAGTCTTTAGTGTCTATTAATGTTTTCTTAATCCCACAGAGCGATGCGCCGGAATCCCGAATTAATGTGCACTTTTTGTTATTTACAAACCCTGTTGAAAAAACTAGCTTGCCTGTAGATGACAAAGCAGCGTTGGCTGTTTCATTTGAAATAGGGATAGTGTGGCCACATAGTAATGTTGTGTCAAGTTGGAACTTCGTACAGGTGTTACACTTACTGTCTGTAATGGTTTCAATAATTTGTACAGCATTTCCAAGCTCACTTACATTGTCGTTTTGATTATCACACTCATTCAGTGATTCAATCTCTTCGTCTGACGACGTTTCCACTAGTGCAGCATTGGCCTGTTTCAATAACTTTCGGCCATCACAGAAGCGACTATAGTGGCCAAAGCTCCGGCAAAAAAAACATTTGACCGCTCTCTGGTAAGCATTGCGCTTAGTCTTCTGCTTCTCCACCATCATTTTGAGGTGGTGAGGACAGTTAGGCGATTTATCGCACATCGCGTAACTGTCGTGATTCAAACTGCAATATTGGCATTTGACTAGTTTACTGACATTTGAGCGCGGTTTAAATTTACTCTCTGTTTGTTTAGAGTATTTGGTGTTCACTACTGCTGCTGCTGTATCGTTGTGACTTATGTTTAGCTGAAAAATGTCTCTATTTGCTGTGAAAAATGCATTCCCCTTGGAATCGATTTCCTGAATACTTTTACAGTCCATTTGTTTTAAGAACTTAGCAAAAGGTGTAGGGATGGTACTAACTCTTTTGTCTATAATAATGAGCTCTTTAAGTTTGTCATGGCTGTTGTTAGTTTTAGCCGAGTTAATCCACTTTGTACACACGTCTTGGACTGTACTGACATAATCTATAAAGGTTTGGTTTGGTTGTGGAGATAATTTGGCAAATTGTTGTTGGTAACCTGCAGTATCTAAAGAAAAATGTTGGAGAATGCGTTGTTTTAAATAGTCATAGTCTTTTCGCATTTCCTGTGGCACTGTCTCTATTACTTTTAAAGGTTCAAGAGCTAAGTTTCTCATTAAAATAAATGCCCAATCTGATTTTATGATCTTATGGTAGGACATTAAACACTCAAAATTTTCCAAGTAGGCGCTGATGGAATCTCCTGAGCAGAACGCCTTCACGAGGCCTTTATACTTGTTATATTTTTGTTCTTCCTCTTTGCTTCTTAGCTTATTTACAGATATTTCTGCGTTGGACTCAATCTCCATCTGTTTTAGTTTTATTTGTGTCTCGGCATTCAATTGGGCTTGTTTGGCCGCCGCCTCAAGCTCCATCTGTTTCTCTTGAGTCTGCAGTTGCATTTTCTTCTCTTCAATTTGCATTTGCATCTTTTTCTCTTCTGCCTCCATTTGCAATTTCTTTTCTTCTGCCTGCATTTGCATTTTCTTTTCTTCTGCCTCCATTTGCAATTTCTTTTCTTCTCGTTCTATCGCTCTTTCTTCACGGGCAATGTTTTCTGCGTGCGTTTTCTGTGCCCATTCTGACAGTTTCTCTTCTTTATAACCTAATTTTATTCCCTGCTCAATGCATTTATCTAAGCTAGACATTTTGTGGTTTACTTGTTGGTACTGTTTATAAAGTTAAATCCCTTAGAAAAAAATGTTGGGGAGTAGAAAATTTAGTTATCTCCCTTACTTATTAAATTTGTAAATCAAAATGCAAGGTTATGTTGGTTACAAGGTCATGAATATACAAACAAATCAATGCAAAGCAAAATGATACATTGATGGATGGTGAGAAGTACAGCTTAGAGTTGCAATGGGTATGATATGAAACTTAGCTTTTAATCCCAGAACTCGCCGATGTTGTCTTGTACTCTCGCCACTGTTGGAAAGGTTACATAGGTTGCACGCGCCACTATTCGCGGAACAATCTGCTCGTAGAGTGAGAAAACATTAGTAACAGTCAAAAAATGTCACAGTCATGTCAAAAATAGTTTACAGTAATGACAATAATGAGAGACACACTGCTGAGGCACTGCTGAGACACTGCTGAGGGACTCAGATTAATTCTATTTTATTGCTAGATAGCTACTAATATTTAAACTTATACAGTTAACAATTTGTGGTACAAAAATCAATTTCGTGATTTTACATGGCAATTACTAGTTCTGTAACATTTGATTTTTATGCCAAAACCGGAAAACTAGCCCCCAAAAAGTCTGTCATCGTCTTGCTCCTATCTAGGTATCTGGGCTCGGGTTCACACAGGCAACAATAACTTCGTTCAATAGGATATCGAACATTTATTGTATTTCAATATACAGTGCGTTGGCGCAGTGGGTTAACAAACCCGCACTATATTACATATCACAGATAGTTAACATCAAACACATAGTTATCATACAACAGTCTAGCAAACTATCTAGCCTATGTATATATATATATATATATATCTATTGATATCTATTGAGTCCCTCTAAGGCAGGCCCTGTTGCCTCTCTGAAGTCCGTCTGTCCTCTGCCGGTCCACACGTGTCCCAATCCGACACGGGTGGTAACTCTGTCCGAGTTCCCCGTGGACCCCGCAATAGGCGGGCCACGTCAGTGTCCACGGAACCATGGACTCAATGACCAGTCCTTCGAGAAGGCTCTAGATTACTCGGGCCTTGAGTGACTCACTTCTATCCCTTGGGCTGGAGTTGCAGCCCTTTAATTAATACCGATAAAGGTGAGGCGGTGACAATCACCCAGGAGGAGAAAGCACTACCGAGGCACAAACCAATGAAGGACAGGCTAACTCTGCTGTTCTAAGCCAATGTAGTGGATGAGATTGTGTCCTTGGGCAAACATATGGGCCTGGAAGTCGATGGCAACAACTTGGAGGAGCTTATTGAGGACCACAGATGAGCTTGTGGGTCTTCGGAATGAACAGCTAAAGACATTAAAGGAAGAGCAGTCGTCCAATGCTGAGAAGCCAGTGACCGGTTTCAACTGCCAGGATTAAAGAAATTTGCATCAAGTGAGCAGACATCAAAGACTTCATTGTGAACCATCATCCAAACAAAATTGTTGCTAACAGGGCCGTAAACCTGATGAATGATAACGCGATAGCCCACTTCATAAAGATTCTCCAGCAAAGGAAGCGACAAATTTCGCTTGATAGTTTCTTGGTGCAGAAAGATTCCCAGTGTGCTGCCAAGAAACAGTGACAAGAAACTCCTGAATCAGAATAGCAAAGAAAGTGACAAATTTCCCATGATCGTTTTCTCGGTATGAAAGATAGACTAAATCTTTCTTTTTTATTTTGCATGTAATTTATTTGGTTGTTTTCTTTCTCTTTATTTAATACGTGAAGTACACGTATTCTTTGCGTTTTGTCAGGTAAACAACCGGATGTTAATTTTAAAAAAAATAATGATTCTTTCATCTTGAAACGGATTGTCTCTATTTAATTGATTTCAATGTTTCGGGTTACGAACTTTTCGGGTTACGAACCGAGTTCTGGAACGAATTAAGTTCGTAACCCGAGGTACCACTCTATTGGGCATGAAAATGCTTGAGACAGGGAACTGGCTATAGATAGAGAGTATTTCTGTAATGTGGCTGACATTTCACAAAAAAAACCTGCGACATGGTGATAACATGCACAGAGGTTGAGATAAATCACAGGAAGAGACTATTTCTGTGTACAAAGAAATATGTTAACCGGTGGAAACACGAGCAACCACAGAATGTTGAAAACTAAAACATGAAACAGTATTAATGGAACAAGATAGTGTATTAGTAAGTATGCTAGTAGTACTGTCTTAGCAGCAAATAACACAAAGCAACTGCAGAAAATTATTCATAGGATGGTTATACACATGTTTTAAACGGGTATAATATGGAGACATAAGTATTGGTAGTATACATGAAACTGATCCCACCCAAATGTACAATTACAGTCTATAGCCTTAATTTGGGGAAAGTGAAACAATTACAATATTTAGGAACACGATGTCATCAGACGGAAGATGCACACAAATGCACCGCTATTGTATGAGATGAGGGAAGGAAGAAAAAGCTCTGCAACAGTCCCTGGACAAATGGTCATTGTGTAGCGGGTCAGGAAACACGCCTCCAAGCCAAAACACCGATAGAGGAAAGCCGTTTTCAGGACTCAGTCAACCTAAACGCAAATGCACAGGAGTGAAATCTCATTTTTCCAGAGGATTCACAACCATTTATCAACAATGTTCATATTCTGTTACCGGTTAATTAGCCTTCAGATTATTCTCACATTCTCACTCCACATCGAACCATTCAATCCAGATCCCTACCTATCTCTATGTGTGTGGTAGATGACGACACCAGAGTAGTAGGGGAGGTCCTTATCAATTATCTTTTAGGGCTTTTAAGCCCTAAGAACCCCTTCATTGGTCCATGTGACGTCACGGCCTGATGTCGAAAAGCGAAGCCCTAAACCCTTATATAGGTCAAAGGGATAACTATGTCGTTAAGCTGTCTAATTAACTCAGTATCTACTGAGTTATGCACTATATAAAATCTAAACACTGTGTGTTTGTATTCGGTGGGCGCGCGCGTGAGGTGGTCGGCGTACCGCAGAGAAGTGAACCCCTTACGTCCGACAAGCGAGGTGCACCGGTCGCGAACCCCATCACCACGGTGCTTGAGTACTCTGAAGGCAACATGCTCTGAAGTGACAAATATTCTTCTTCTTCTTCAGCGTTCCGAGCCATTGAGATTCTTTGCTGCAGACACAATCCGTCTCCATTCGTCTCTCTGGTGGACCTTCTCTTGCCAGTCGTTGATTCCAAGTGCTTGTAGATCTGTATATGTATTATCTCTCCACCGCCTTCTTGGTCTACCTCGGGGTCTACGGTCATTTATTTCCTGAGTGTAAGCGAGTTTTGTTTCCCTATTATCTTCCATTCTTTCTATATGCCCCAGCCATTGTAGTCTATTAGCCTTCATGATACCAGTGATTAGCGGGGACTTAAACAGATCATAAATGTCTTTGTTACTTCTTCTTTTCCACTCTCCACTTTGTGTATCCCTAATGGGTCCAAAGATGCGTCTTAAAATTTTGTTCTCAAAGGTTTGTAACAAGGCTTCGTCTCCTTTCGTTGTACTCCAGGTTTCAGAGCCATACAGCACAACTGGTCTGATCAGTGTTTTGTATATTGTGATTTTGGTGTTACGAGATAGCGCATTTGATTTTAGTAGATGTTGTAGTGCATAGTATAACTTATTTCCAGAGTTGATTCTAGTTTGTATTTCTTCCCTTATGATGTTGGAGCAGTTGAAGATTTACCCAGGTATTTGTATGTTTCCGTTCTTTTAATGGTCATATATCTATTTGTATGTGGCCAGAGTTTTTAGCCATTCCGTCTCTTGAAATTACCATATATTCTGTCTTATCTTGGTTGATAACCAGCCCCATCTGTTGGGCTTTTTCCTTTAAGTGAGTCAATATTTCCAATGTCTTTTGTTCACTTTGCCCTATAATATCTATATCATCTGCATAACCAAGCAGCTTGGATGGTCCTCCAATATCACATTCCTCCTTTACCTTCCTTACAACTTTCTCTAGAGCCAGATTGAAGAGTAGCGGCGATAGTGCATCACCCTGTTTCAAGCCAGATGTTATTTGGAAAGGGTCTGATTTCCTGCCTTTATATGTTACTATATTATAAGTATCTTCCATGCATAGTCTGGTCATGTTGATTAACTTCCTTGGTATTCCAAATTCCTGCATAGCATTCCATAGACTATTCCTATGGACACTATCATAAGCCTTTTTAAAATCCACAAAAATGTTATGGAGATCTCTTTTATATTCCCAATTTTTCTCGGCTATTTGTCGTAAGATAAATATCTGATCTATTGTTGATCTGTTTTGTCTAAAACCCGCCTGGTAGTCACCTAATATGTCTTCTGAATATGGTTTTAGTCTATTTAGTAATACTGCGGATAGTATCTTATAGCTTGTGGACAGTAGTGATATTCCTCTATAATTTCCACATTGGAACTTGTCTCCTTTCTTAAAGATAGGTATCAATAATGACTCTTTCCAGTCATGGGGTAATTCTTCAGTCCTCCAGATTTTTATTATTAGTTCGTATAGCTTTAGATGTAATGCATGGCCACCTGCCTTTATAAATTCAGCAGCAATTCCATCAGTCCCAGTTGCCTTATTGTTTTTAAGTCATGTGATTACATATAGGATTTCTTCAAATGTAGGTTCTTCAATTTGTGGTTCGCATGTTAGAACCTCTTCCTGTGGGAAAGTATTACTTGGAGCTTCACAATTTAGTAATTCAACAAAATATTCTTTCCATGTGTTGCACATTTCCTCATTGGTATTTATCATATTCCCATTTTTGTCTTTTAAACCATATGTGTTTTGTTGGTGCCCTCGTTTCATTGACTTCAGTTCTTTAAAAAAACTTTCTGGATTCATTTTTCTGGTGATTAGTTTCCATATCTTTGATTATATTACTCATATATTCTCGCTTCTGCTGTCGGACTATTTTTGTAGCCTCTTTACATTCATTTCTATAATGCTCTTCCTTTTGGATGTTGTTGATGTCATTTAACCATAAATGTCTGGCATTCTTTTTCCTAATGACTGCTTCTTCACATTTTTGATTGAACCATCTGTTCTTTCTATGCGTGGTTAACACACCGAGACATTCTTCTGCGGTAGATTGAATTGTATTCTTGATGTTCAACCAAGTTTGGTCACCGCTTTCCTCCAAAGGGTTTTGCAGAGTTTCAAGTTTACATTTTATTTCATCTGTAAATTTCTCTTTGACTGTAATTTCTTGTAGTTTTTCTCTGTTATATGTTGGGTGTAATCTTTGTAATTTAGTATAGAAAGCTCTCTTAAGTTTTATTTTAAATTTTGCTCCAACGAGGAAAGTGGTCACTGTGGCACTCAGCTCCTCTATAACTTCTAACTTGCTGTATGTTTGATGCATTTCTGTTGTTAATTAAAATGTGATCTATTTGATTATAGGTTCTCTTGTCACATGATTTCCAAGTATTGTTTGTTACAAAACACAAAAAATACACTAGTTCGACAAAGGGTTAATGTCCACACGAGTCTCATGTTTCAGTCACCCGCGCCGGTCCAGGCAAGAGAATGTCGCGGGAGATCAACTGATTACACGACCTGGTTACAGATAATTGCATGCACAAACGGGTGATCGGTTGTCGTGTTGTCGATCTACAATGTATGATGGTCTGTGTGTCTCTCTGTGTGAGTGTGGGTCATGATTGTATGTGTGATTCTCTCCTCCTGTCTATCTGTCTGTTTATTTATCTGTATATCTGTACGTCTGGTTGTATGTGTGTCGTGTCTCTCTACCTATATGCATATATGATTGACTCTCTCTCTCTCTCTCTCTCTCTCTCTCTCTCTCTCTCTCTCTCTCTCTCTCTCTCTCTCTTCGTCTTTGTGTGAATGTCTCTGTTCTCGTATCTATCTATTGGTCTGACTATTTATCTGCCTGCCTAAGTGTGTGGGTGTCTATAAGTAGCACCCATCACTCAGTGCTTAGCTAGAAAAGTAACATTTCTTACAAAAATGTTGGAATGCACTAACAGCGAAAAGTTAATCTCCATACACGACTCATGTTTCATAGCGCAACCCGCGCCAGAGATAAAGCCGATTGCATGGCCTGTTCGCAGTTTATTAGTTAGCGATAAAAAACTGCGTGTGTTATAGTAAGTAGTATGTCATGCTAATGTGGTGTTTTGTTTCCGGATCGGGTGATGATCAGATATAATTTCTTATATGCGCTTATGTGAGGGAACAACAAACCTTAAGAACGTGAATCGTGAATTGTCAAATCTCGCAAGGGAGGATATTTAATTGCTTCAGGTTTTGTGTAATATAAAAGTGAAATTTTACTTATTAAAAGTAATTGTATTTACGAGTTAATATAAAAAATATTATATTTGATGTGTGAAGCGAAAATTAAAGATGGCAGCACAGGTAAGGCGAGGCGTTAGGAGGTCAACCATAACAAAATATCGATGCATATTTGCGAATCTGATCTTCAGAAGTCCTTGGTTTTTTCGTTATATATCTATTGTAAAGTGACCGACTGTTATTTATAATAGCGGTTATTATTATCTGTAGTGGATGCGACTTAGACACTATTATAACAACATTGGTGGTGTGTTAGAGACAAAATCTTCGCCCTCGGGTTGTGTGACGGTCATTGATCATACTGATCATTATATTAGTTGTTGCAAGGGTTAGACTGAGACCAAAGAGAATTTAAACGACTAACCACACAAAAATTGGGTTCTGGCCAAACAGAAATTCATGGCAGAAAATTTGAAGTAGGGGTATGTCACAATAATGCTTTTAAAATTGTTAAAATTATAGCAGATATATTGTATTATATTTCAAATTAACGAGGATTGCAAAATGAACATGACAGTGTTAATAATTAATTGATAGGTTAGAAATATTATGAGAATAATGAGAGGTTTAGTAATAACAATTGAAATTAAAAAGGTAAAAATTATTTGAAAATTTTACTTACCGAGGCGTTATTTATAATCCACTGCAGCTAATCCAGTTAAATTTGCTGAATACTGTTACACACACCACTTTGTTCAATAATATCACAAGAACTGCACCACAACACCAATAAAACATAATATTTTGAAGCACATAATCTTCACACAAAATGGAAAGTGTCAGTAACACACCACTCAGATTGTACTGAGAAGAAGAATATAAACACTATTTTCTATTTAGTTATGATTATTATTCTTTTAAATTTAATTATTTAAATACTCCTTAAATAATTTGTGATAGGCTAAAACAAATTTAGAGGCATAAATGTGGCCCATTAGCGCATTCATAATTCAATATGTGCCATCATATTATGACATATTATGACGAACTTTCGCTTTCAGTGGTGTTTAAAATATCTAACAAAATAATCTAACTAACTGAATACTGCACGTGGTTTCAGTTTTAGAATCTTTCACAAAGTCCTTGAAATCAGTATAAATATAATATCTAGCTTGATCTGATATCAGTCTACGAGGCCGCATACTCGAGGATATTGCCATTTGTGAAAAACAAAACAACTACTTAAAACTAGTTCAAAACTAAAAAAATCTCACAAAAACCAATGGATCCGTACGTGTGACCTTACAATGCCGAAAGGGAAATGTTCCGGGTGTGTGAATTTTCAATTAACCATAACTAAATTGCAGAAGGTAGCAGAAATGTATCAAATAAACCACTCTTTTAAAATGTGGCGATTAAAGGGCCCACGGCCGTCACCGTCGGTCAATTGTGGCGATGTATGGGCCCTTGGCAGAGAAAGAGTTAAAAATAGTATATTTGATGCGTGAAGCGAAAATTAAAGATGGCAGCACATGTAAGGCGAGGCGTTAGGGAGGTCTACCGTAAAAATATCGATGCATATTTGTGAATCCGATCGTCAGAAGTCCTTGTTTTTTTTCGTTATATATCTATTGTAAAGTGACCGACTTTATTATAATGGCGGTTATTATTATCTGTAGTGGATGGGACTTAAACACTATCATCATAACATTGGTGGTGTGTTAGATACAAAATCTTCGTGCTCGGGTTGTGTGACGGTCATTGATAATACTGATCATTCTTTAGTTGTTGCACTGGTTAGACTGAGACCATAGGGAATTTAAACTACTAACCACAGATCTAGCCACAGGATTAATATTATTAACACCCAAGATCCTGATAAATGGTTTGAGTTCCAACAGTAACTTGAAGACATCAGAAAATTTTACAGCAAGTGAAAAGCGGGGTAAACTTAGGGAAACTATACAATAGCGATAGAGGTTTATGGCATTGTGGATGATAAAAGGTGATACTGGTTTGCGGCAAACAGCCAAACATAGCAGCTCGTGATTGATAAAAAGAAGATAGCTATCTTAAGAAACAAGGAAAGAACAACACGAAACACTCGCAATGAGGTGAAGCAAGCCAGGAAGGATGTGCAAAATGCTGCCGGGCAATGTGGAAATGACTATTGGATTAAGTTATGCGATTACATTCAAAATACAAGTGATAAGGGAAACATCAGAAGGCCTGTGGTCCAATAATCAAAAGTGCACCATTGAAAACCTTGACTGGAGAAACCATCACTGATAGAAACAGCAGATTGATAGATAGGTAGAGCATATGGAAATGACTATTGGATTAAGTTATGCGATTACATTCAAAATACAAGTGATAAGGGAAACATCAGAAGGCCTGTGGTCCAATAATCAAAAGTGCACCATTGAAAACCTTGACTGGAGAAACCATCACTGATAGAAACAGCAGATTGATAGATAGGTAGAGCATAATTTGGAGCTTTACTTAAGCGGGACCAAACTACCCAATGATGCCCTCAACGCCATAGAGGCCTTGCCAACTTGTGAACAACTGGACACATTTACTATCATAACAGAAGTATACTATTAATGAATTTGCATCTGGCAAGGCTCCAGGTAAGGATGGGATTCCAATAGATGTTATCAGGAGTAGACAAGACACACTCACTCTAAATATCCACCAGCCAATAGAGCTATGCTGACGACAAGGACAAGTCTCGCGGGATTTCAAACATTCAAGCATCATAACATTGCACAAGAACAAGGGGGATCAGCGTGACTGTAACAACTAGAGGGGCATCTCGCTTCTGTGTATTGTTGGGAAAGTATTTGCCAGAAGTGTTCTGCGCAGACTTCAAGTCCTGGGATATCAAGTCTACCCCGAATCACAGTGTGGTTTTCAAAGGAACTGGTCTACCACTGATATGATATTCTCATTGTGACAAATGCAAAAAAAAATGCCGTGAACAGAATCAACCACTGTTTATTGCCTTCGTCGATCTCACAGAGGAATTTAATTTAGTCAGTTGTGAGGGTCTGTTCACGGCACTAAAGAAGATTGGTTGGCTACCAACTCCTCTATCCATTGTGGAATCGTTCCACACAGGCATGAAGGGTATAATCAAGTTTGATGATGCAACTTCAGAAGAGTTTGACATCAAGAGTTGGAGTTAACAATATAAAATAACACAAAGTAATGCAGCTTTACATAACAGAATTATGACACATACAGAACGTTGCGGCGACTAGCCTTCATCAGCAAACAAATACATGTACAAAACACAACATATAGTACAGGAGAAGATCCTTCGGTGACTACATTAAGACATAAGGACGGGATGAGAAGAAGAAAAAGATAAGGGAAAAAATGAGAGCAATGAAGAGAAAATGAAAATATGAAAAAGTCTTGCTACTTAACTCAAGAGTCCAAGGCTGAACTGGTACCATGCATATATTCTTTATCCTATATTATATATAGCCATGGGAGTCTGTGGGTTATGGGGACTGAGGTGGGGGTTGATACCACGGTAGTGGGTGGTCACGATTCAGCGACAGTCTTGTGTGGTTTCTGTTGGTTTGTGTTGGAATCGTTCCATTTCAGCTATGTGCAATTCTCTTTCGGTCTTGATAATTTGTAAGATTTCTTCGTTCTCCTTCTTCAACTCGACCATGCGCTCCATCTCTTGTTTGATGTTTTGCTGTATCTTCTTCATTTCAGCAAGCAGTTTATCATTGTCGCTGGCCTGTGACGGTGCCAGGAGTAGCTTGATCTGCTTCTTGAGCTCGTCTATTTGGCCCTGCAGTTGGGCTCTTTCCGCTTGTGAGCAACCCGTGGCTGTCTCGCACCTCCGCATTGCTTCGTTGTATGGTGTCCTTGTGGTTGTGGCTATCTTCAGGACGTCTCTGTGACGTTGCAGGTACGGACAGCCCAAGTATCTTGCCCCATGCTTGCCCAGGCAGTTGGCGCACTTCCTCTTGTTATTGGGTGCTCTGAAGTCGGTGTCCAGCTTGGCCAGCGGGCACTCCTTAAAGGCGTGATGGTCGGCGCAGTATCGACAGATTTCCGTCTTGCTGCGGCAGATTGTTCGACTGTGGCCGGCCCTCTGGCATCTTGAGCATTGGTTGATTCTTGGTAGGAACTATTCAGGCTGTTGAGTTATATTGTTGATTGACACCAGGTGTGGAATCTCGTTGCCCTCAGTCATCACCATCGCCAGTGTGGTTGGTATCTTCGAGTACGTCAGGATCCGCTGTGCCTTCAGGATTCTGATGTGGAGGTTTTCTTTCTGCAGCTGTTTCATGATTTCGTCGTCTGACAGCTCCCCCTGGACACGTTTTACAACCCATTTGGCTGTCTTGGAGTGGGTGTTGCCTTTCTCCTCCTTCTTCTCGGCTGTCTTAGCTCTTGTATGTGGTGGGCTGGTCTCGGTCTTTCTCGAGGTAGCTTCAGTTGAGTTGACTGTAGTTACGTGGTCTTTGCTGCAGCTTACAGGTAGGTTCTCCACATTCATCTTCTGTCCGGTCTTGGCGGCTCCCACGCTGCCCATCTTGCTTGGCTGTGGTTTCCTATTGTTGTTTTTGCGTGCCATTCTCCCCCGTATCAGGTAGCTTGAAATTATAAGGCGTCTAGGCTTGATAGCGCTGAGAAGTACTGTCAAGCGAATCGGGCTCTCATGCGAATGAGATGGAGTGAAGATGAAACCAATGATGTGAGCCTGGCAGACGTTAGAAGTAGGTTTTATAGAAACCACTAGCTGACCCGGCCCGGCTTCGCCCAGGCCCTGGAGGGGATCTATCTATCTATTAGTCAGTCTGTCTGCTTGTTTGTCTGTCTGGCTGGCTGACCCGGCCCGGCTTCACCCAGTCCCTGGTGGGGAGCATCTCATTTAATTCATATAAGTAGTCATATAAGCTCTCCCGTTCCCGACTATCTGTCTGTCTGTCTATCTGACCGGGCCCGGCTTCACCCAGTCCCTGGTGGGGAGCATCTAATTTAATTCATATACGTAGTCATATAAGCTCTCCCGTTCCCGACTATCTGTTTGTCTCTCTGTCCCGGCCCGGCTTCACCCAGTCCCTGGTGGGGAGCATCTAATTTAATTCATATACGTAGTCATATAAGCTCTCCCGTTCCTGACTGTCTATATGTCTGTCTGTCCCGGCCCGGCTTCACCCAGTCCCTGGTGGGGAGCATCTAATTTAATTCATTTAAGTAGTCATATAAGCTCTCCCGTTCCCGACTGTCTGTCTGTCTATCTGTCTGACCGGCGTGGTTTCGCCCAGCTTTTGGCGCACAGTAACTTAAAAGAATGTCCTTCCACACACCATTCAATGAAAACTGTAGAAAAAGATGGGTTAAAATGTTATGCATAATGCATTATTTTTATGCCAACTGTAAAAATACCTTAAAGATTATATCATTATTTAATATAACTCATATGCCTAAAAATAACTATAGACAAAGAGTGTAACAATAGTGCAGGTAAGTCCAACAATATGACTATAAAGTATTTAGAAATGTTATTAAAAGTTATGCCCCTTGAAATAACTTTTCTAGAGTGAAGTATCCCCTGCTATATAGACATTATATAATGAAAATGGAATAAGTAAATGTTATTAAATAAGTAGAAGATTTTACATTCAGAAATTATTATAGTCGGTTGCACAGGAATGAAAGGAAGACGTGTAGAAAATTTCATCTCAATCGGATGTACCGTTATCGAACGCATCCAAATCCACAAACCCACAAACAAACAAACATACAGTCTCTTTTATAGATATAGATTACCTTCTGGGAAAGGAAGCAACACCACAAAAGGCCAACTGGATAACCATGCATAGGAATCGGATAACAATGGATAGATAATTACTGACCAATTATCACTTACAAACAGATCATGACACAAATACCTATCTATTAAGACTTTAGAACATGGAAATTTTGCATAAACAATATTTTTAATTTACATATTATTTATGATGGAACAAAAACATATCTTTTCAAAGAAGTATAATCATTTTTAATAAAGATTTACTTTTTACATTTGGTTCTTTACATATGGTAATATGTATATCATGGGAAAAGAATACATATAGAATAAAGTAGCTCTCACTTGATGAAATTATATTGTATACAATATCATTGTAAATAATAAAGTTACCAAAATCTCTATATAGATACGCTATAACGCAGATGTGTTGGAAGGCAAAACCAGAGAATTGACCATCTTTTTGTGCTTTCAAAGCCATACTAGACAACCTGCTGCAGTAGAACACTGTAAGTATACATTCAATCAATCAATCAATCTGGTGCCGTCTCCGCAATGAAGGTTGGCTGCAAAGGATCTCCAACACTGTCTGTCTCTCACCTTGACTGTACATTCTGTCAGGCTGATGTTCGTCCATCTCTTGATGTTATCCTCCCACTTGTATCGTTGTCTACCTCTTGCTCGCTTGCCCTCAACCTTTCCTTCCAGTATGGTTTTTATAAGAGTATCATGTCTTTTAACGTGGCCAAAATATTTCAATTTTCTCCTCTATTTCTTTCATCAACTCTCTCTTCATTCCCAGTTTTTCTAGAACCTCTGCATTTGATTGTTGTTTCCATGAAATACGACCTACTCGTCTATGTATCCACATCTCCATGGCTTCTATGTGACTTTCTAGTTGCTTGTTCAATGCCCAGGCTTCCGAGCCATACAGTAACGTTGAATATACGTAGCATTTGACATTTCTCATTTTTAATGCGTTATTAATCTCTCTAGATGTTAATACTGATTTCATGCCGTTGAAAGCATTTTGGCCATTCCTGTTCTCTTTTTGATTTCCATTTCACTTCTGCCATCATCTGTTATTATATGTCCAAGATAAGAGAAACTTGTTACTTGTGCTAGTGTCTGCCCGTTTACTGTGATGTTCATTGATGACCTTTCCTTTTCACTGCTAATTATCATAGTTTTTTTAATGTTAATATCTAAGCCACATGCTGCACTGTGCTTGTTTATTTCTTCCACTAGGTCTTGCAACTCTTGCTCACTTTCTGCTAGTAACACGGTATCGTCAGCATATCTAAGATTGTTTATGATTCTTCCATTAATGTTGAGTCCAGGCATTTCAACTTGTTTAAACATTCTTTCTGTGTATAGGTTGAAGAGGCTTGGGAACAGTACACAGTATACATTACATTACAGTAAGTGTTTAATTTTATACAGACTCAGTGTGTGTTTCATTGTATACAGACTGCACAATAAGTATTCCATTTTTCACAGGTTTAGAGTAACTACAGAGCACGTTTAATTTTATATAGACTACAGTGTTTTCACTTCATATAGACTGTTGCACTCTTTCTACAGAAATAAGGTAGCAAGCTGACTTATTAATTTGACAAAAACATCATCAATTATATCAGTTCCTAGGCCAGTTGTGAAATGTCAATTGCTGTCTTTCTTGTCCTGCTGTCTTTAATTTCAACCGTGTCTGCATTGGTAGATTAGGCACGTCTGTTTTAAATGTTGTCCTTTCTCTTTTCTCCATTATTGTGCCCTCTAGTTATAATTGCTCTACTATTTCTTCTTATCACACCGACCAAGCTATGACTATGTGAATCTTTGTCTTAAGTCATTGTCTTTGTTCTGTTTATTTTCCAAACTAGTGATGTTCTGTTTAAACATTAGAACTTTTGAGCTTAAGTGTGTGTGGGTGGGTGGGTGTTGATATGAGTGTGTGTGTGTGTGTGTGTGTGTTTTGCAGAAAAGTGTAATGTTTGGTGTATTTATGTACACAAGGGTACAAAATTAGCTGTAGACCACTTGTACAAAAGATCCAAAGGGCTTGTTAGATAATCCTCCACTGTTGAGTTGCAGGTCATTAAGTAATTAACTTGCTGCCCTAGCAAAAATTGTAAAATTAGAACACCTGACCACCACAAAATTATTTCCAGAATATGATTCCTGCATGCCTACACACATTGATATTCTGGCCCTCCTGAAATCTAAGTGAGCAGTTTGGATCAATTATTGATTTTTCAATGGTTGTTTTAAAACCAAATCACACACAAATGAATTAACCCTCTTTCAAATTCACAGCATCCTTTGTAGAAATATGGCGGATAGACATTTGAACCGATAAGCCTCTGGAGTGTTTATGCTTGTGGCTATGGTCTGCAGTCGCATTTTCCTCATGTTGAACTGGTAGTGCATGGTTTTGTCGCCCTTCTACTGAGTTGAGTGTGTGGCGCGACACTGTGAGCTGTGAATTTAGTTTGGAATGTTTTTACATCTGTCCGCGGTTGTTGTAGCCTGAACTGCATATTCGGAACGATGGCGGTAGGCCTGTCGCTTGGAATTTACTGACTGGATTGCCTTTTCAGTTCACAAGTGCTTTTTTCTCGGTGACTCCTGGGAGTTGTCGTTGAAGCTATGGTGTTGGTGCTTTATGCAATGCATTCAGTGGGCACCCTGCCGAAAGGACCGAGCTATATGGGAGAAATCCCGGGGCAATGAAGTTGATCCTCACGACTTTTAATGCAGTAATGTGTGGCTGCTGGTTTTCTGGAGACTGCCGCTTTCATCAACGATAAACTGCATTTTCTGTGGAGGACTATTGTGTTGGCATTCTGGCAGCGGCATTATGCACAGTGTACATGTGCAGGCTGTTGGCTTGTCGAGACTCCTGTCTATTCCACTTCTCACATAGGGCAGTGAGGAGCATTTCATGTGATATTTACTGACACAGGAACAGAGCATAATGGGGACGACCCATTGCTGTGAAGTTGGAACTTCAACTAACTAACTAAATGTTAACTCACATTTTATTTTTCCCTTTCAGGAGTATCTCGAATTGTTAAGTGGCAATAACTTTGTTTAATGGAACACATGCTAGTATGTTATTTCTTCGTCAAATAATTTGATTACAATATTTAATAGTAAATACTCGGCCTTGAACCTGTACGTTTAATTATTTTTCACTTATTTATATATATATGGAAAGTAATGGATCATTCATTTAGCTATCTTAAACTAAGCGATAAGATTTTTTAAAAGATACTATTTCTTGTGCCATCATGAAATTAATGTACCTGGATCATATATTTTTTATTTGGTATCAAAGTTATTTATTAATAAATTAAGGTTGTTTTTTTTTTCAAGATAACTTTCCATAAGTGTTCCAGTCTCCTTCTATAGATAACGCAAGGAGAATCTCAACACAGTGCACAAACTCCATAGCACTGGTGAGAATTCACTGTAGTGCCAATGTTAACTGATAGTGTTGCATTCTGCCTAGATGGCTGAACCATTTGATCTTCTCCCTTCAATATATATGACACAAGGTGTTGATCCCACTGACTGTGTAACATATTGCTTACTCGAGCAGTTAAGTTGGCAGCTCTTCTCAAACATCTCTCTCACAGGTGTTGATTTTGCATAAGTGTGATTTGGATAATGTCCACATTTGACGCTGGTATCATTGAGTTGGTGTGAATATGCTATTTTTTGTATTATGTCATTTTGCGGACATATATACAGTATAGGTGATAGCTGAGTCACTTCCTTTTGTTGTATCGACAATCTGTAGTAGAACTACTAATATATGTTCATTAGTGTATATTAAAATAATTCAGGGTTGAAATAACTTTTTGGTGAAATTTCCTACCACAATAACTAACACACACTAACCAAGCAACACTCCAGAAGACACTTGGCGAGTTCCATTGTTATCTCAGCTTACAGGTTGGGAATCACACTATCTTAAAGGATATGACCTATTTTCAATGCAGGATGTGTCTGTTTTCATATATACTGGATGTTAAAAGAATTCTCTGTTTTCATATACACCATTAGTTTAAGAGACATTTCTGTTCTCATACCATTCTGTTAGTTTCAAGAATGTTTCTGTTTTTACATATACTGTTATAGTTTATCTTAGAGGAGATGAGGGTTTTCAGCACAGGATGTTTCTTCAGGATGTTTTTTACCCATATATTTGTTAGTTTTAAGAGTGTTTCAGTTTTCTTATACACTGTTAGTTTAAAGGATGTTTATTTTCATACAGTTACAGTTTAAGGGTCACTTATTTTCATTTTTGTTTAAAATCTGTATGTTGTATGCTATACAGAGAATATTTTCAAAAGCATAATCAGGAAAATGAAACAAAGCATATAGTAAAAGTTGACAGTCACAAATACTGACTTTCCCATTACAAACAGAAATATGGGCCCTGATACTAATCTTCCTATTGCAAACAGAAATATGGATCCTGGTACTAATCTTCCCAGTACAAAGAGAAATATGGGCCCTAATAGTGATCTCCCCATTGAAACAAAAATATAGGTCCTGGTACTGATCTTCCCATTACAAACAGAAATGTGAACTCTGGTACTGAACTTGCTATTACAAACAGAAATATGGGCCCTGACATAGATCTTCCCACTACAAACAGAAAACATGGGCCCTGTTACTGGCTAGACTACATCTTTTAAAATTTATCAGGCTGCTGCGTGTGGTTTTTCTTTTTTCTTTTATTTTAAAACTATTTCTCATGAAGCCCCCCAACATCATGAAACTTCTGAAATTGTAAGATGAAACACCCTTACATTATATCAATCCCAATTCAAAAGGCGGAAATATATAAATTATAATAAAGTAATCCTGTTAATGCCGGTCACTCTGGCTGAGGGGTTACACGACTCTCTCTGTAATCCCGTTTATCTACGCAGGGTAACGCAGCGCACGAGAATTGGTAGCGGTTCTTCCCGCGTTAGTGACTTGCGGGATAATGAACCGGCCGCTCAGAAAGCAATGGCAAACTACTGAGCGTAATCTTGCCAAGAAATCAACAATCAGCTGAAAGATGCTGATGTTGACAGCGATGTCCTGTAAAGGATATGCACTAAAGCTAGGATATTTAACCCACATTTTGCGACTGAATGGCCTTTGAGAGATGGTTATGCCCCTTGTTAAGCCACACAAATAAACCTTTACCCTCAACTCGCGTACTGATAAACACAAAACAATCTATTTTCTGTTAGGTTTGAAATAGAACAAACTGCTAGTTTTACTATAATATATCACTAAAGCTCATTAGCATGCATATTTTAATGTGATATAAGTTCTTTCTTCTAAAAGCTAAATAATTAAGTTGCTGATAGATTTAATGAGTATTTTCTAGATGTGTTAATGTTATGTCCCACGACTATGTTGATTTGGGAGTCACAGTAGCAAAGTGGCTACATATCTGCCTGCTAACTTGAGGGTCATGGGTTCGAATTTGCATCGAGGCAGAACTTTAAAAATCGACCTGGGTTCCCAAGTTGACACAGCCTTAAATGGAAAGAAGCAGTCATCATTTTTACCACACTATGAGAAAAGAAAAACCATTGCTACTTAGGGAAAGAGATTTAGAGAAAGACAAAAGAAGTAGAGGAAGGCAACAAGAGAAAATAAGTCTTTTGTCATGGCAGGGAAAAGTGTCCATGAGGACTGATACATGCTGTTGATGTGGAGAAGCACGATCACCTGTGCCATTTGGCAATGTGTTTGGTTTGGAGAGAGTGTAAATATATGCCTTAACATCACGTGCCGTGTCAATAGGTGTGGACAGTCATGGTTTGATTGAATCAGGTCTCTGATGTTCTTGCCTTTACTGACACATGAAATGTGACATTGGTTGTAGAGAATAATTTGCTCTAGAAATAGTGCTAGTTTTCTCTACAAAGTGCTTGATCTTCTTGTTATTCATGTATTACTGTTGTGATACATAAGATGCTTACAGCTTTCGATCCCTCATATATTACAGCGGCGGATGTCATAAACTGTAGCTGTGAATCATGTTTTGGATGCTCTACAGCTCATTTTTCTTGGTCTAGCAGCAGATGCTTGTTAATGTCAATCAATTATAGTGGTGGGTATTCAGCATGATTAGGCAGTGAATTCCTGTGTTGTGCTTGGGGGGGGGGGGGGGGGGGGGGGGGGGATAATATTTAACACTAACCTACCATACATGTCTTTAAGAGATTAAAGGAGAGTTGGCATGAGAGTCATCCCATAAATCTTTAACTGTAAACTCCAACCAATCAAGGAACAATCTTACAAAGGGCTTGCAATGAATTGATTGAGGGCCAATGATCCTCTGGGAGACAAACAAAAAACAAAGCAGATGAAGGTTGTGAATTGTAATTAGGATAGCTTACCTTCTCTGCTGTAGAGTAGTGATGGATAATTCCTTTTTCATTTTATGATGTCTAGCCTTTTATTTTTTTTATCCTAATGGATTGTAATGGTGGATTCTAATCACTTACTTAATGTATGGGTTGTAGTGCAAGTTATATATAATATCAAAGGGTATTTGTTGGAACCTGTCACTTATGCTGCATAATTTAGTTCTAGACAATTTATATAATGAAGAAATGATGCATTAAGGTGATTTTGCTAGGCAAAATCACTACTGCTCTGTGGTTGACCCAGCCAGATGAAAAAGGTGAGTATGGAAATTTATCACCCCACTTCATGTTAAGATTTCTACCTCTTGGTATATTAATAAACCCCATTTTATTTTATCTCTCCTTCCCCCTCATTCCTCACAAGATGTCTGAAACTTGTATTCAGATATCAAGCAAAAATGTATTCTGTACATTAATGAAAAAGTACATGAAGACAAACAGCTGCATAGTCTTTAAATTGATGATTCTTTTAATTTTGCTTCCATAATATGGCACAAATTTTAGTATGACAGACTCCTACAAGGAAGTAAACAGGTGTTCTATTATTCCCATAGCTGACTTCATACAACATTGACTGAGTGGTGAAAGTTCTCTATTTAATTAACTGTCTGAGGCACTATTATGTCTTCAGTAACCAGCTGCCCCTCATTGATAGGTTGAAATTTTATCTTACTACACTGAAGAGTGTTGTTAAAACACACTTCCCTCAAGTTTTGGAATGTATTTGCCCATGGCAAGTTGCTGCATTATGCTGGCAGTAAACAGAAAAAAAAAAACCAAGGCAATTTATTTTTTACCTGCCCCTAATGAACCAGGTATCTCTTTAGTGGAGATGAGAAGTTGCTTTTGTCTGGTCTCAAATCCGTTTTTGCCATGCGATCAATCACTTGCTACCTTGATCTCATTGTCCTTCCATTTTTTTAAAAACTATTGTAGCCATGTGTTTTGAATCCGCCGAAGTGGGATTTTTTTTTTTAATTGACACGGGCTGCCAGTCTAAAATGGGTACCAGAAAATGTCTATGGGCATCAAGGCAGCTGGCATGGTATTGATGACATCACCCATAGAGTGCCAATAGAAATATGAAATTTGTACATTATACCTAACTTAACTCTCGACATGGAGAAATGTTAGTATATACTTCTGTGCTTTTATATAAGAATTAAATATACATTATAGCAGGGTTATTTAATATATCTATAAAAATACAATTTCAGATAAACTAGACGCCATAAATAAACAATTTGACTAGCATATAATATACGCAAAAATGAGTTTTTAAAATAGTGGCAATTATTATACATAAAATTGAGCTTTTAAAATGGTGGCAATTATTATTTGTCTGTAACATATAGAGATATTTATCATGTTTATGGTTTTTAATGTGTGCATGACAATTTTCTTAAAAGAAATAATAATTGGTCACCTTTTATCAAATTACATGCCACAAAATAGAGTGTGGGGGGAAATTGGTATATAACTACAGTAAATGTAACTGCTGTTTACACATGGCACAAATCATTGGTCCAGCCTGAAGAAAACTATGGTTTCTGTCATTTGTAGATCGCATAGGGTACAAAGTAAGCTCTGAGTTTGTTGAACAATGACTGTGGCATGTAGGGAATTAAACATGTCAGAATCTGGGGGAAGAAAAAAAATAGTATATATTCAAGAAAATGGCAATAGGGAGCCGCTGTATACATTTATACAGTGACGTGAAGTGACCATCTCCATTATCACTTTTTAAAAACAAATATAACAGGATGGCACTCAACATATTCTCCTAAACAACCGTATGGTTAGCCATGCATTAATTTCTTTTTTAACCATATGCTTGCTTGCTTGCTTGTGTTCATTGGCTTGAGCTCCAACGCAAAGTCCTGTATGTCGGATGAAGGCATCCTGTTGTCCAGCATCAGTGTGATGTCACACAGGACCTGAGGTTTACGTGAGTATCCGTTGTCCCATGTCCGGCTTATTGGTGTGCAGACTGGTGGTTCCTCGCCATACAGGCAGACACTCTCCGACTTTGGAGGAATCGGCGATCCTACTGACTTTAGCCAGGACCCCGAAGGGACCTGTTGCCCAGGACACTCGACGAGGACGCGTCAATAGGTCTTGGCCAGTATATAACCACGACCTGGTGCCTTGGAAACACCTCTGCGCCCCTTTTTAACCATATGAATGTAACTGACTGCATCACTCATTCTATTGTTGGTGGATCTAGCTTGATAAGTGAGATTATCATGCTGCAGTGACACTTACACAAATACTGCCACTGGCTTCTTGAACAAAGAACCCACATGCTGAATACCAATCCAATATTTAATCTGACAAACTGTACATAATCTACTGCTAACCAGCTGTCTCGGCTGCCTGGGCATCCGAGTCAAAAAGTTAAAAAATATACAGTCAGTTGTCCTATTTCATAATTCTGTGTAGCATGTCCTTTGCAGAATGTTGCTCTACCACGGCGAGTCATAAAGCCTCAGTCTCTTCCCATATCTCCTGCTTCATGCACCCTCAAACTGAAGGTGTCTGCAATGTCCTCCTTCATGGTGGTCAACACCTGTGTTTCTATAGCAACCATGCATCTTCTTTCTAAACCCCTGTGACCTTTAATAAGGTCAAAGTATTTTAGTTTCCAAGACATGATACTGTTTATAGGCTAGTTTTTTTATGTTCAGATCTTATAGAATTTAAGTTTTGTTTCTTCCTTTTGAGCTCATCAGCCCTAATTTTCTTCTTTAGTGATTGTGAAACTGTTCATGATGCACAACTATATGTTGCCATAGCAACGATGCATCTATATGTTGCCATAGGAAAGATGCATATACTTTATCGACAATGCATAATGGGGTAGTTTCCCCTTGCTATCTACATGGCTGTGAATTACTTCCACAGCCTTTAGCAACTTTTTAAGCTGCCAGTTTGAGTACCCAGCTTTGTGATAGTATTGCTAACAGCAAACAGCACCTCAGATATTCCACTTATCCCAGTGGATACTCGGTCCCCAGAGCTGCATTTGCCACAACAGTGTGTTTCTCATCATCTACTGTGAGAAGAGCCGACTCCGTGGCGAAAGGGTTACGGACACAGTTCGTAATCCCACATACCCGCGTTCAAAACACAGCTGTGGGTGATTTGGCAGCAGACCGTCTTGCGTTGGTTTTTCACAAAATTGTATGGGTGTCAGTCGTTCAGAAAGCAAACTATTGAGCATAAACTTGCCAACAGACCACAACAGTAAAACAAAAAAACATGCTGGTGTTTACTGTGATGTTGACGTCCTGTAAAGGATACGCAAATAACTAACTGTGAGAAGGTGCAATTGGGATTTTCCTTTTGAGTTTAGAGCCATGGAGGTATTTTTTTAAAAACATACAGACTTTAAAATCTGTTTTAATGGCAACAGCTGTTCCATTCTTCAGGAGTGTCACCAGTTTAAACATGTCTTCTTTACTTGATTTCTCAGATAATTTAAAAGGCTGGACCCTCTGGGAAGAAGTCATTTAGAAGATTCTCCAGTATTCAGTACATCTAATGTTGGTGAGTGCTATAGTGCTTGCATCCTTCAATTCCGCTCGCCGTCCAACAAACAACCAACATAGCAGATCAACGGGAACCAGAATCCATCAACAGAAATGACTGCAGCAACGATGGTGTTCCACGTCAATGAAAACTTTATTAATGGTAATCGGCCACACAAACTACTATATGACCGTTCCATGTCAATGGGAGGGACGGTCAAAATATAATAAATAATTATTTGAAAATATTCTACGTTAGCTGCCGAACTCTATTCCATTTTAATATTTAAATAATTGACAAATAAATCTCACATTGTTCATCGTTCTATGATTATCTTGCGTTCCTAATCCCTAAACAATCTCACTTACGTTACTCTGCGTGTAGGCTGATTCTATGACTTCTAGCTGACATTGAACCGGCACATTATGACACCATCCACTTTCTCAGCTTTAAATGTCCTTCTGCCAATCATCCTCCTTACTACAGATTGTGTCCTTGTTTCCTCCTCTTTCTGTAGTATCAGATGTTATATGCATAAGGTCTTTCAGTTGGCTATTGATGTTGATTTGTCGGTGTTGTCATTTTGTGCGCCTTTCTCCATGTTTCCAAACTTGACTCCCTATGGTAACGTAGTTCCCCCGTGACGTCATGTAGCAACATGTGTAATCATGCGCCTCTCGGTTAACTCTCTCTCTTCCATTTGCCACAATTTTGTATCTAATTCTAAATCATTGATTCTTGCCTCCGACACTACATGGCAGTGAGAATTTTCTTTCCACTTGAATTCTTATCTTATATTTTCTGTTATTTTCCTTCTGGTGCTCAGATCC
This sequence comes from Cepaea nemoralis, assembly GCA_014155875.1. Lineage (NCBI taxonomy): Eukaryota > Metazoa > Mollusca > Gastropoda > Stylommatophora > Helicidae > Cepaea > Cepaea nemoralis. Next base: position 87,486 of record JACEFZ010008498.1, read on the forward strand.
TCTTTTGAGACGCCAGATTTATTTTCTGTTTATTGGCCATACTTTCTAAACATGTATCATTCCAGATTTAACCTGTTTATGAACTTTATTAGTTTTTGTTTTTTTTTGGGGGGGGGGGGGGGGGGGTTTACATAATTCTGTTTAAGGAAAAATTTTCTTTTCTTGCTTGAGTTGTGTGCCTTATCTTTGTGAGATCCTGTCTTTGGTTGGTAGGGATGTACAGCTGAGATACCTAGCCATATTTCCTTCCCCACACCTTCCCAATTACCTATGATTAGCTTGGTAGGTTTATGATGTAACCATACTTTGCTTTCCCCATGAAGTCCTGCATACAAGAGGCAGTAACTAATAATCTCAATCATTTGGCTAAATTCAACTTACGTGGAACCAGTCAAAGAAAGAGTTGGACCCTGGTATCAGGTAACGAAATTTGGGACACTGATTCCGCAATGCATCTTCAAAAGCATCTATGACTGGATCAATTGTTGGAGCAGTTGTGGCAGCTCCCTTTCTAAGATCTTCCAGTTGTTGCTAACAAAACAAATAATGAGATCAATGACATCCAGTGGAAATTAATAAAATTTTGTCTCTGCAAATAAGGTATGTCTCTAAGGCATACTTCTTCTTATAATCATGTTACTTTTACTTGAATTTGTTCAATGCAGATGTAATAGACCATCATTAACATTTTATAATTTTATTTTTAAAACATAAAAAAAGAGCTTTCATTATTCTTTTGTCCTCTATCCCCCCAACGAGGTATAGAACCAACTCACTAATTCTCCCTATCATTAGGAATCCTATGCAGCTCTGTCCATGTCCATACCACATTGTTCATTTGTTTCTACTTATCACCATTTTAGGTATGCCTCTATTTATTTTGTTCTGTGGGCTTTTATAACACAATAAAATTTGAGAAAAATAAAAACAAAGAACTTAGTGCTAAATTTTGAATATCCAATAAATCAATACTGTTTAGATCAGAAACACGGTTACAAATAAACTTCATTCATTAATTGGTGCCTGAATAAAATAGGAAAACTAAATTAGTGTGAAAGAACTAAAACTATGAAGCTCATGGAGAGAACTAGACAAACACCAATGAATAAAGAAGTGGAGAAACATACTGGCAATGGTAGAACATAAATTAAGAAAACTTGAGAATGACACAAAGGAAATCAAGGAAGACCATAAAATTATTTTTTTAAACATGAAAATTTAAGTAGATAGAAATGAACAATATTTGGAGTACATGGAGTAGCTACATGGGCCAGCTGAGGATGGGACAGCTTGGAGTGAGTTCATTAGGGTTCTATGCCCCAATGAGAGATAAGGCAGAAGAAAACCAATCTTAATCTGCTGAGTAAATATAAAACTGACTACAATGTGAACAGGAGTATAGTGTACAGGCTTTACTGGTAGTCAGATGTGAAGGTAAAATTGAATTTCACAAGTATGGTGCTGTCTTAACTCACAAACACAGGTAATGAAGTTAAAATATTGCAGACAGCTGTTTTTATGTTAGTAAGTGAAATTAATTTCAGAATTTACAAGTTTTGATCCATGAAATTTCCACTCCTATTTATAGATAAGTGTAGGGTCATTGAACTCAATCGGTAATTTCTGTGTTTATATACCAGTACCTCAGCTATTATGTAGGTCAAAAGTTTACCAGTTCTGCAGTTAATAATGTAATTAGTTTCAAATAGTTGGCATGAAATTGTGCTATTGGTAACACCAGTCCTACTCTTGTTTCCCTATTTGTTTAAGAATCATTATGTACATAAAGAAACAATATTTGGACAGCTAAACTACTGCACTTTATAGCAAAATTTAGGCATCCAATTAACTAATCTTACCTTTAACTGAAGATGCATATCTAATAATGTATGTTGCAGCACAAAACTCAAGCTCAAAATTAGTCCAATAGATACTGTGCACTTTACTTGGGATTTTACAATAATTGTATTAGATCACTCACCATTCATGTGTTCTAACTCTGACTGGATTTGAAATGTGTTTACCTACTCTTGTGTTCATGGTGTTTTAATGAAAACTAATTCTTCATCTTTCTTGTTTAGGTCTTTTCTATAATAGATTATTTTAGTAGCTGAATACTATTTCTTGCTAACTTGGCCATTTATAGGCCTAGAAAGGTCTCTTGCTAATATAGCCATATATAACAAGCTGATGGATTACATAACCAATGCATGTCAGCATGGTCGAATGGGTAAGAACGCGTATTCTTAAAAATCTGTTGTGCTGACGACGAGGTAAGGGGTTCAACCCCTACACCGGACAGCTGGACTAAAATGTTGACCTGTCATCCTTGACTTGGGGACGTAAATCATAAGTACCTCTGAAGTGGGAGTGGGTTTGCCTGATGGCGAGGGACACTGTTAATAGCAAAAGCTAATCCATGCGCAAAATTCAGTCCATCACTACTATAGTATGTATGGACTACGCTTGTGTTCAAAGTGAGAGAGTGAAAAAAAAAAAAAAAAAACCACCACCACCACCAATTAGATCTGACTAATATTTTCATAATTTCAATAGCTAAATATTATCTTTACATTGAGAGCAATGTCACATAAATTTAGAATATGTGTCAAATTATTATCCAGAGCAAAATGGTACATTTCTTGGGTTTGCAATGAACTTTTGTTTCAACACAAAAACTGATTAGTGACAGGAGTGTTAAAAGTCAAGGACGCCTTAAGACACACTGGACACATGTTGCTGGAGTCACAGTTTATAGACCAATCAGTGGTTGCTGTGGTCAGTGGTTGCTGTGGTCAGTGGTTTCTGTGGTTGCTATGGTCGGTGGTTGTTGTGGTCAGTGGTTTCTGTGGTTGCTGTGGTCGGTGGTTGTTGTGGTCAGTGGTTTCTGTGGTTGCTATGGTCAGTGGTTGTTGTGGTCAGTGGTTTCTGTGGTTGCTGTGGTCGGTGGTTGTTGTGGTCAGTGGTTTCTGTGGTTGCTATGGTCGGTGGTTGTTGTGGTCAGTGGTTTCTGTGGTTGCTATGGTCGGTGGTTGTTGTGGTCAGTGGTTGTTGTGGTCAGTGGTTTCTGTGGTTGCTATGGTCGGTGGTTGTTGTGGTCAGTGGTTTCTGTGGTTGCTATGGTCGGTGGTTGTTGTGGTCAGTGGTTTCTGTGGTTGCTATGGTCGGTGGTTGTTGTGGTCAGTGGTTTCTGTGGTTGCTATGGTCGGTGGTTGTTGTGGTCAGTGGTTTCTGTGGTTGCTATGGTCGGTGGTTGTTGTGGTCAGTGGTTTCTGTGGTTGCTATGGTCTGTGGTTGTTGTGGTCAGTGGTTTCTGTGGTTGCTATGGTCGGTGGTTGTTGTGGTCAGTGGTTTCTGTGGTTGCTATGGTCGGTGGTTGTTGTGGTCAGTGGTTTCTGTGGTTGCTATGGTCGGTGGTTGTTGTGGTCAGTGGTTTCTGTGGTTGCTATGGTCGGTGGTTGTTGTGGTCAGTGGTTTCCTGTGGTTGCTATGGTCAGTGGGTGTTGTGGTCAGTGGTTTCTGTGGTTGCTATGGTTGGTGGTTGTTGTGGTCAGTGGTTTCTGTGGTTGCTATGGTCGGTGGTTGTTGTGGTCAGTGGTTTCTGTGGTTGCTATGTTCGGTGGTTGTTGTGGTCAGTGGTTGCTATGGTCGGTGGTTGTTGTGGTCAGTGGTTTCTGTGGTTGCTATGGTCGGTGGTTGTTGTGGTCAGTGGTTTTCTGTGGTTGCTGTGGTCAGTGGTTGTTGTGGTCAGTGGTTTCTGTGGTTACTGTGGTCAGTGGTTTCTGTGGTCAGTGGTTGCTGTGGTCCATGATTGCTGTGGTCAGTGTCATGGTAACTGTGTTTACTTCAAGACATCTCTTGGTGTCCATTTTAGGCTGGGTCAACCAAGGAGCCCAGGTTACATTTTTAAAATTTGAATCCACTCTGATGCAGATCAAACCAAGACCGGTGCGCCAGAATCTAGCCACTATGCTACGCATGGCACCTAATGTTAGAAGAATATATCTGATATCATCTCACCGCTAAATGAGCTGGGCCGTAAAATTCTTTGACATCTTCGCTGGCTTCCCTCCACATGTCATCAAAGTCCACCTTGATTCTTTTCAACTGCAGCAGAGTATAATGACATACAAATGATTGTTTTTATAAAATATGATCGGTATTCACATTTAAAACACTGATTTATATAATGAAGATATCTTAAAAATCAAATACAATTTATTCATAATGAAAAATGATTCTTGCATATCAAATAAAACTGATTGATATTGAAAGATTGTCTCCATAAACCAAGTAAATATATATTTATACACAAAGATAGTCCTATAAAACAAATTAAAATCAATTTACAACTAAATGATTTCCATAAACCAAATGGCTCATCATTGCTTGTAAAAGTTATTGGTTTTAAAAATGGACATGGTACTCCAGGCAAACCAACAGAAGTTCCATATCCCTGAGAAAATGACAATTGAAGATGCTAATCATTCCAGTCACAATCTGGTAATAAATACATCCCTTTATACACCCTTCCTTGATGGAATGACATTTAAATCCAAAAGTCAAGAACCCTTAAATACCTGTTATTGTATATTGAAATAGATTTGTTCATAGATATGTCTTCACAATATGCCAATCATGAGTGTTTCAAGAACTGGTACTCTTGACAGCCAAAAGATCTGCAAGCTTGCTGCTACACATTCCAGCATGACACCAACAGCATATCCATTAAGTCATAAGAAAGAAGTGTCTATGTTCAGTAACCACTCTTGCCATATATGTCCAATTATAACTTGACACAATGGAGTCAGAATCAGAAATTATGATTACTCTGGTGAGTACCCATTCGCTACTTCAGGTGGGGCATCAATATACTGAAAATCAGAGTCCCAAGATCTAGTCCAGGGGTCACCAAACTTTTTTCACGGCGAGCCAGATAACTGACAAAAATGACGAGCGCGGGCCGGATAGTCATTCTATACAATACTTGCGCCGGTATCCATGGCGAAGGTCATACGGACGCGGTTCGTAATCCCGTATACACAGCAGGGGTAATCATCCAACACAGTAACTGTAGCCTGATACACAACACTAGCAATTATCAGACAACAAGATGGAACAAAGGTCAATCATTCAGTAGCATGTCCTTTGCAGAACCTCGCTCCCATAACAATCTTCCGGAATACCTTTTGATCATAAGCAAGATGCCCCGCTTCAGATACACCCATCTGGAGATCATCCGCCACATCCTGCACCCATCTTCTCTTTGGCCTTCCTCTTCCTCTCTTCACAGACATGTATCCCTCCATTATTGTTCTCTCCAAACTTTCGTGACGTTTCAAGAGACCACAATATTTCAATTGTCTTTGTTTTATCGTCTTTAATAGCTAATTATTCAGCTCTTGAAGTATGGATGCATTTGTTCTTTTCTTTATCCCATAAATTCTTAGAAATCGCCTATGACATTTATATTCAAAGGCATTTTATGCGCTGTTCAGCTTGTTTAGTAAGTATCCAGGTCTCACAGGCGTACGTTGCAATGGGACAGATGCATGCTCTTAAAAATCTAATTTTGTAGTTCTATCTGTCCCACTCCACAAACTAAAACCCCTATCACAATATATGCTACTCTATACTCTTTTAGAGCTGCGGCAGGCGACTTCATTTGATAATAGAATATATCTCATAATAAGGTTTGCAAAATATATAAATAAGGCTGGCCTAAATAAACAGCCTAGAGTAGCTAGGAGGTCTCCGCACATGTGAAGTTCCCCTATTATTCTAAACATGTTTACATTTAAATTGTATCACAATGTCTCATGTTTCATACGTTATATCAAGCAAGTTCAAGCACCGTCGGCGGGCCAGATGAAATGATGTCGCGGGCCGGATCCGGCCCACGGGCCGTAGTTTGGTGACCCCTGATCTAGTCAATAGCATGGCCACCGTTGAAATCAGGCTGGTGCTGAATGATTCTAGGCTAAGTGCAATTCCCTATTTTATGTAACATTTTCCCATTTGTTTGATTGAGCATTTAAAATCTGCAGCTATTAGATATTTCCCATCAGAATCAGCCATCACTGACAGAAAATCTCACTTGATCTAACTGAATGAGTAGTCCACATAGGCACACACCTTGTAGATCCTCCATTTGTGGTGATATATAGGTACAATAAGCAAGTACTAACAGATGGTTTCTCTGGGGAAACAAGTCAGATCATATTCCTCAGCTGTGCAAGTAAACTGGTCAACTGTTTGCTATGATACTATATGGCTTCATAACTACTTTACTTTTATTCAACCATATATGTAATTCACAGGGTGTCACCATGGCATAGTGGTCAAGTTGCATGCCTCGCACTGTTCATTTCCTGACTCTGTCATTTGGTTCACAAAAGCAATTTTTTCAGAGATCCCTCTGGGTTGCTTCTGTAGCTATGGAATTCATGCTCCATTTGATGCTTTTGGTATGCTGCTCTGCAGAAAGAAACAGCCAAACATAATAAAACCAGGTGCCTTTAAACCCCTTTTTTATTTAATAAGCCTTGATGACATGCTGATGATTATGAAATGCATATGTTATGTTACCACAAGAGGAGGAGGTACTCAGTAATAAACTACTTACAGCTGCTTCATTTAAACAACCAGTTGCGCCTCCATAATTGCATGGCTCAATGATGCTGACTGTTACGCCATATTGATTCATCTCTTGATAAAGGGTCTCTGAAAAAGCTTCTCCGCCAAACTTGGCCACAGTGTAGGCAGCACAGCTGGGAATGGCAAGCAGTCCTTTCACACTGGTCACATTCACAATCCTGCCTGAGAGAGCAAATCATCAGTATTATAACTACAAAATAAAAACATGTATAACATTCAAGTTAAATACAATAAAACTTCATCAACCTTAACTTATTAACTATCTGTTTTGTTTACCTATCCTTTCAAGATGTGTGTATTTATGTGTATTATATACTTCCCTGCAAGGTGGATAAAGAAATACTGTCCTACAACAGTAATCTTGCACTATAAAAATATGGGTCTAGCCCAGGGGTCACCAAACTACGGCCGGATCCAACCCATGATGTCAGTTCATCAGGCCCACCGATGGTACTCGAATTTGCTTGATAAAATGTATGGAACACAAGACGTTGTGATACAATTTAAATTTAAATATTATGTTTAGAATACTACGAGATCATTACATGTGCAGAGACCTCCTGGCTGCTATGTGCCTTAAATTTATTATTTTCAATTTTAAATTATTGTATCTAGATTTTCTTGTTTATTGTAATGTTTGCTTATTTCGCGCCTTCCCAAGTCCTTCCCCAGCTTGTGGTAGCTCCGCCTACACTCTGAAATTACCATAGTTTCCAATGCAACACACACAAACATGCGTCTTTCCCTCCCCCAGATGCGTCCAGCTATCAACACAGATCCGACGCTCCAGAAATATTTAGAAATATTACTTCTTTTTTGCCTTTTATCCATTTCATAGGTATGTAACAAGGATTTCTTTGTTTGACAATGATAGGTAAGTGAAGTGCAAGTGTGAATAGAGGCAATAAAGTAGCAAACAACATAAAACTGCCATAAAAGCCTCATGTTATGAAAAATTCCCCGGTCAAGGTGTTAATCGAGCTGGTCTCTGGGCCAGTGTTTTTCAACCTTTCTGCTGGAGCAGATCCTTACGCAAATGTTTACTTTGCTCAGAGAACTCTGTGCGATGATCCAAGTGTCTGTCCTACTTTCTGTAATAAACCAGATGGGCTTTCAGCGGAACTCATGGCTGCCACTAGCGGAGCCCCGGTTGAAAAACACTGCTCTAGACCGTTTGTGTAGGCCGGCCCTATTTATATATTTTGCAAACATTATTATGTGATATATTCTATTACCAAAGGTACCTATAAACTTTATATGTACCTTTGGTGAGCCATACTTTCACCAGTGACCCATAGTCTTCTGCTTTTCTTGTGTTTCAATAGGATTTTAATTATGTTTTTAATTCATTGTCTTTTTTCACCCGACATTATGGCTACTATGAAAAGAAAAGTGGACGCCGAGTGTTGCGTTTTCAATGAAGAATGGGGAATAAAGTACTTCTCTGTGGAAACAAAGGATCCAGAAAACCAGCAGCATTATATGCAGTGTTGCCGTTTTGAAAAAGTACAATTTTCGGCGTCACTTTGAAACAAAATATCTATCAACATATTCAAAGTTTTCTGGAAAGTTACGCTCTGAGAAATATGAGTCCGTGAAACATGGTTTAGAAACAAAGAAATCTCTTCATAAGAAAGTTTGCTGAAAATGAATCTGTCACTCGTACAAGTTACAAAATAGTGCATAAGATTATTATCATATATAATGCATATTATCATAAGAAATAGTGCATCGTGTCGTGATCTGATCCCACCAGACCCTTCTTCACTCCAGCCATGTTTTTCCCTCCATCAACTGTAACACCTCGAAGTTGATTCCACTGAAGGTTATTGGAAGGAACGACGAAAACGGTTAACTGATGGCAGCTTCATCAAAGAGTGTATTATGGAAGCAGCAAATGACTTGTGTCCAGAGAAAGCCGATTTGTTTGGAACTATCAGCCTTTCGGCAAGTTTAGTCATGCAGAGAACAGAAGAACCAGGAGAGAAAATAGTGCTACAAATATGTGTGAAAGCTAGGAACTTGTTGTGGTATTCTCAGGTGCTGGATGAGTCTACTGATCTCTCGAGTACGTCACCACTTCTCGTGTTCATTCGTGGTGTAAATTTGAACTTTCAGATAATGGAAGAGTTGGCATCCATTTGCAGCATACATGGAACAACAGGAAAAGACATTTTTGTGGAAGTGCAAAATATTTTGCAAACTATAACCTTCAGTGGAATCAGCTTTGAGGTGTTACAGTTGATGGAGGGGAAAACATGGCTGGAGTGAAGAAGGGTCTGGTGAGATCAGATCATGATACGATGGGAGATTTGCACTTTCCCGGTGCTCTTTTCATATACTGCATCATACATCAGCAAGCACTCTGTGGGAAAGACAGAGATTTCTTGTATACTGAAATGAATTGTTTCTGCTGTGAACTTCATTCAACTACATGCATTTGATCACCGTCAGTTCCAGGCTATTCTTGAAGAAATTGATTCTGAAATCTGTGACTTGCCTTATCACACATCAGTGAGGTGCCTCAGCTGCGGTAAAGTCCTGTTTTGTTTTCACAAGCTCTGAAATGAAATGCACGTTTTCCTCACTGAAAAAGATAACGCTGATCCACAGCTGTCAGATCCTACCTGGCTGTCAAAGTTGTCATTTTTGGCCAACATCACATCCCACTTGAATGAACTGAACTTGAAACTTCAGGGACAGGATAACCTCATCTGTAATCTCTACAGAATCATCAAAGGATTTTGGAGAAAGCTGTAATTGTTTGAAGTACAACTGGAAGGAGAAAACTTTTCTCATTTTCACTGTTTCAAAGTTTTTTGCGCTACAATCGCTGAAGATGTCAACCATGATTTTCTGGAGAAAAAAAAATTATTCGTGACTTGCAGAAGCGTTTTTTGGAGAGATTTTCAGATCTTAACAGAATTGAGAGTGACATTCTTCTGTTCCAGAATCTGTTTGATTGTAATCTTGATGATGTGCCAGTTGAACTACAGTTGGTGTTCATTGATTTGTGAGCAAATGACTTGTTGAAAGAGAAGCATAGAGAAGGAAAACTTGTTGAATTTTACTGCTGCTTGCCTGATGTTGAGTTTCTGAAACTGAAGAAATTTGCCACTGGTATGGCATCAGTGTTTGGAACAACTTATGTATGTGAGCAAACATTTTAAAAAATGAAGTTTGTGAAGTCAAAACATCGAACGAGATTGACTGATGAACATTTGAAAGCAATTCTCTTGATTGGATGCAGCAATTCCAAATCAAACGATGATATCTTGAAAGCCAAACATCAATTTCACAAATCTCACTAACCTCTTTTGCTGCTTAGTTTGTGAGATTTGGAAGTGTGCACACTAGGTCTGATGTAACTATCTTTTTGCTAATGCCGCCTTCTTTGATAACTTTTTTAAGTAAATAAATATGTTGGTTGTCTTTGTTTTTTGTGTGCATTGCACGCCACTCACCCATGATTAACATAGAATGCTAAACTTAGTTTTTCGTCTTTTTTCCCAGAGCTTTCGTTCTGGCTTGCATGTATTAGTACAGAATGATTATGCGGCCCACACTCGTCATTTTGTCAGTTATCCAGCCCACTTTGAAAAACTGTTTGGTGACCCCTGGTCTAGCCCAATGAGCCTTAGGCATTGTAAAAGGAGTGTTTATTTACTTTACTCACTATATTCCACAATAGCAAGGATAAAGGGGATCTTTTCATTTAGATACACTTACCTAACTCTTTAGTGCTACATCTTTCAACTGATAATTAGTCATAAATCTATATTGGTGCATAAATAATGTTAATAGTCTATTGGAGCAAGAATCTTCCATCAGAACAGGACACTCAAAGCAAGAATTAGATAAGTATATTTTATTTTGTCAATATTTAGAGAGACAATACTCAGAAAACACAGAGCATTTTGTGGAAGTAAGTTCGAGAATAAAATATAAACATCCAGAGATGTGTTCATGACACAGTTTTAATAGCAAAGTCAGAAACTAATATCCAACTATGCTATACAAGGTTGTGAAGGAAAGTGAGATTCAGATTTTAACTTAACAAAACAGACCTTTTTTTCAAAATGATAATCATGGCATTTGTACCACTGCTGGTGGTGACAGCAGTTTCTCCAAGGGCTGAATATTTAAAGACAGCTAGGTCAATACCACTCAGTATACTCAGATTTGTTCTTAACCTCAGTAGATAAACACCCTTTTCCTCACCAGAGATTAGATTCCAAGTCTTCTGATTTTGAGACTTCTATTCTAATTCTCAACCACCCATTCCTCTGAGAAAATAGGCAAGAGTCATAATGGAGAAATTAAATACGGACAGAAGAAAGCAACTGTTTGAGAATACTAATGGTAGCAGATGACACACAGAAGTAAATCATAAACCTTGAGTTGACATCTGCCATAGCAGATAGGATGAACACTCATGAGGCAACTTTAAATGTTATGCTATGCTATAGACATTTAAAAAAAATTATTTATAAGCCAGATTAAAATTCTTACTTGTTCTAGCAGACCATAGTCATTCTGTTGTGTTGCTAAAAATGTTTTAACTATTCAATTGATAATGCAGTGTATTTTAGCTGTGTATCTACTGTCATGTTTGATTCTATGTAATGATATTCTTGATGTGCATGAGATTTACTCAGGTTTAATTTTAGTGCAAGCTTTTATGGAAATAGCCAAACTACTGGGATGCACATTGAAAGAAGGGGAAAAGAGGACATAATTTTGAGCCTAGTATAGCCTAATATAACAGGATCACAAAGGGATAATAATATGAGACTTAACATGAATGGACTGGGACTCTTGAGATGAATATTTATCAGGGATGTCTTGTAGTATAGGATGAGTGATTTTAGCTACTAAAATATACATGAATTGTTTTATAAGAGTTTTACAGATGGCAGATACATCACACACTAACACTACTTTCATCAAGCAATTAATAAAACTTGTTAGCTTTTTCCTGCCAGGCTTGGTATTCTTCCTATTATTTTCTGGCCTTTTATTTAGATGTAAGGTGTTAACTATTTTGTAAGAAATACACAAGTTCTGTGTCAGCGGTCACAAGAGAATAAACAGCAGCCGCTACAATAGGAAAGATGTTAGAAGATCTTTTAGATCTTAACCATGGAGAACTTCCACAGAGCTGAGAATATTAAAGTTTATGGCCCCTGTGATGAACTTGAGCACCCTTCTGACAGTCCCAGGGAGAAAATCCAGTTCAGAAGGTGGCAAAGGACAAGTTGGAAAATTACTCAACATCTGAAAATAGAATACAAACACACACCAAAAGAAAACACCTGGAATCATGACCCAGGTGGGCCTGCCACCAGAGAGTGTCAGGAAGGTAAATGTTGAAACATTCTGTGAAGGGGACGGGACCGGGACTTCTGATAATCAGAAGCCTCCTGTTACAGTTGCTCCGCAGCAGAGTTTTCATCACTATTAACAATAGTTAAAGTCAGTTGCATATCCTTTACAGGACATCACAGTCAACCCCAGCATTTTCCTGCTGTTTGTGATCTCTTGGCAAAGTTTATGTTCACTAGTTTGCCATTGCTTTCTAAGCGACTGGCACCTCCTACACCATTTCATTAAAAAAACCATGGCAATGCGGTCTGTTGCCAAACAGACTGCAGCTACGTTTCGAACGCGGTGTGCAGGATTATGAACTGCGTCTGTAACCCCTTCGTCACAGAACAGGCCCAATTAACAAAAATAACTTTAAATACCATGATGCTACAGTTGTCAAGACAGCACAATTTCCAATATGTTGTTGCTCTAATTGTGTATGAATATCAAACTTGTCAAACTCTTTAAATACATTGGCACCTTGCCGTCTTGACAGACGATAGTTTGTGCTCTAAAAAGGCATAATAACTTTTAACTATGGCGGTAGCGAGTGTGACTGATAAGGCCAATTTGCGCTGTAAATGTCCGTTCACAGTGGGTGCATGTGAACACGTGGTCATTTCCACCATCATGCACCATCTTACGTCTCAAACGCTTGGTGTGTGACTTTTCTGCAATAATTTTCTCCTTTGACTTTATTCCATTTCTGATATTTGCCCTCCATGCAACACGTTCAGCGGCGACTTGCTCCCAATGTGCATTATCAATGCCTGTATCAATCATGTCCCGCTTACACACATCTTTGTATCGTAGTAGAGGCCGACCCTGAGATCTCTTACCCATCTGTAATTCACCAAAAAAGATATCCTTTGGTATTCTACCATCATCCATCCTCCTAAGATGTCCTATCCATCTAAGTCTACGAAGACTGAGCATGGAATAAACTGTCACACAACCTGATCTTTCCAATACTTCAGTATTTGTGATTTTGTCTTGCCACTTAATACCAAGAATTCTTCGCAGACACCGCATATGAAAGCTGTTTAAATTGTTCTCTTGGTGTGAGTAAGTTGTCCAGGTTTCACTGCCATAGAGAAGAGTACTAAGGACACAGGCTTGATAGACAAGGACTTTTGTTTTGGCAGTAAGCTTCCTGTTCTCCCAGACTCTTTTTCTGAACCTGTTCATTGTTGTTGCTGCCTTACCAATCCGGATGTTGATTTCCTGATCTAGGGATAATTTGCTATTTACCACTGATCCTAGATATGTAAAATGGTCTACTATCTCTAGTTCGGCGTCGTCAATAAAGATTGATGGTACCCCATGTGCACCTTGTGACATAATCTGTGTCTTCTTTTTGCTAATTGTTAAACCAAATTCAGAACAAGCATTGGAGAATGCAGATAGTAGACATTGCAATTCTTCCTCAGAGTGGGTCGTAACTGCAGCATCATCTGCAAAAAGCAACTCTCTGATCAGTACCCTCCTAATTTTGGTCTTAGCCTTCAATCTCTGAGCATTGTAGAGGCCGCCATCTGAGCGTGAGTGAATGTATATACCACCATCCTGATCACGAAATGCATATTTCAGTAGAAGTGAAAAGTATATTCCAAAGAGGGTGGGAGCTAGTACACAACCTTGCTTAACTCCACTCTTGATTTCAAATTCTTCAGAAGTTGCACCATCAAACTTGATTATACCCTTCATGCCTGTGTGGAACGATTCCACAATGGACAGAAGAGTTGGTGGGCAGCCAATCTTCTTTAGTGCCTTGAACAGACCCTCACGACTGACCAAATCAAATGCCTTTGTGAGGTCGATGAAGGCAATAAACAGTGGTTGATTCTGTTCACGGCATTTTTCTTGCATTTGTCGCAATGAGAATATCATATCAGTGGTAGACCGGTTCTGTCGAAAGCCACACTGTGATTCGGGGTAGACTTGATCTCCTAGGACTTGAAGTCTGCGCAGAACAATCCTGGCAAATACTTTCCCAACAATACACAGAAGTGAGATACCCCTATAGTTGTTACAGTCGCTCCGATCACCCTTGTTCTTGTACAGCGTTATGATGTTTGAATCTTTGAAATCCTGTGGGACTTGTCCTTCACGCCAGCATAGCTCTATTAGCTGATGGATCTGTAGAGTGAGTGTGTCTTGCCCACTCCTGATAACCTCTATTGGAATCCCATCCTTACCTGGAGCCTTGCCAGATGCAAGTTCATTTATAGCACACTTAACTTCTGTTATGGTGGGAAGTGTGTCCAGGTGGTCAAGAGTTGGCAGGGCCTCTATGGCGTTGAGGGCATCATCCGCTAGTTTGGTCTCACTTGAGTAAAGCTCCAAATAGTGCTCTACCCATCTGTCCATCTGCTGTTTCTTATCAGTGATGACTTCTCCAGTCAAGGTTTTCAGCGGTGCACTTCTTTTGATCCCTGGACCACAGGCTTTCTTTATTCCTTCATACATGCTTCTTATGTCTCCCTTATCACTTGCGATTTGAATGGACTCACATAACTTGATCCAATAATCATTTGCACACTGCCTGGCAGCCTTTTGCACATCCTTCCTAGCTTGCCTTAGCTCACTCAGAGTGTTACGTGTTGGTCTTTCCTTGTTTCTTAAGAGAGCTTTCTTCTTCTTATCAATCAAGGGCTGCAGAGTCTCGCTGTTGGCCGCAAACCAGTCCTGCCTCTTATGATCCACAGTGCCGTAAACCCCTACGGCAGTTTTATAAAGAGTTTCCTTAATTTGACCCCACTTTTCATTTACTGTACAATTTTCTGGTGTATCAGTGAAAGCGTCTTCAAGTTGCTGTTGAAACTGAAAGCACTTTTCAGGATCATGAGTGTTAATAATATTAATCCTGGGGCTAGATTTGTGTTTAGCTGTGTAGATTCTCTTTGGTCTCAGTCTAACTCTTGCAACAACCAAAGAATGATCTGTATCACAGTCAGCACTGTGGTAACTACGAGTCAATGATATATGGTTCAGATGTTGTCTCCGTGTGATGATGAAGTCCAGCTGGTGCCAATGGCCGGATCTTGGATGTTTCCATGTGACCTTATGCATCTCTTTTGTTTTAAAAAAAGAGTTTGTAATACATAGGTCATTACTGGTGCAATGCTCCAGCAGCCTTTGCCCATTTTCATTCATGCGACCGATGTTGTATTTTCCAAGGGACACTGGCCATGAACTCGAGTCCTTGCCCACACGAGCATTGAAGTCACCGAGCATATAAATGTAGTCAGATTTTGGAACTGCCTTGATCACGGAGTCTAACTCCTCATAGAACAAATCCTTCACATCATCAGAGGAATCGAGTGTCGGTGCATATGCAGTAATAATGGTGGCAAACCCACAAGAGGTTGCCAAGCGCAGGGATAATAGTCTTTCATTTCCTCCTGCTGGAATTTCAATCATTCCAAGTAGCGAATTCTTCACTGCAAAGCCCACACCGTGTTGCCTTTTTTCTGCCTGCCCTCTACCCTTCCAGAAAAAGGTGTAGTTGTTTTCCCTGAGTGACCCTTCCTCAGCGAGGCGAGTCTCCTGCAGGCCAGCAATATCAATGTTAAGACGATTGAGTTCGGCATCAATCACAGCCGTTTTTCTCACATCGTCAATATTGGTCAAGTCAGTGGAAAATCCTGGACACATGGTTCTCACGTTCCAGGTTGCAAGCCGTAGCTTGAGGTTTCTATTTTTATTTTTGTTTGTACCTGGTGCATTGGTTTTACAGCCTGCGATTCAGATTTTGTCCTAGCCCCAAGCACCCATTGAAGCAGGCAGGCTGTGGCGGATCAGCACCCAATTGGCTGGGGGCTGCCCAGCTTGAGGCGGGCGGTAGCTGATCAGTGACACCTATAGGTGTCTCCCACCGTCAGAGGCAACGCGTGGCGCCCCATGTCTACGCCAACTGACAAGGACTTATAACCCGTAACAGTTGCCTCTCGCTTTGATTCCGAGACCAGTTAAGACCAGGGATGGAGTTATTGCCTCTCCATAGCACAAAGCCTGGGCTAAAATATAGAGATCATGTGTTGCCCATGCAGCATGATCCCTCTCTCGGCCTGCCTAGTTCACTCCAGAGGAAAGGTAACACCCCTACATCTGGAACAAGACAAGCTGCAGAAGCTGCCGGATCAGCAAAGCAATGCTCTAACTGTCCGCCTGTCGGAGCTTCGATCCTAGACCAGTCGCCAACCAAGGCTTAGGGCCTGGTCTGCCCTGCCATGACAATTTTGTCTTTAGCTTGCATTTCCTCGCACCAGGGTAAGGCTTGTACCCTCCCAATTGCGCTCTTCCGCCCGAAGCCGTTGGCACAATGTGGGGTGTCGGGTTTGGTAAGCGCCGCCCAACGTTCGGCGCTAACAGAAACCAGGTAGTACCGTCTACTGTTATACGGTAGCTCAGTCATATCTGACTAAGACCTGACTATAAACTCTTTAAATATCTAGATTATATACGTATGGACTATATGGCATTGGTAAACAAGTTACCACTACTGAACCAAGAGATGAAGAAGATGCTGGGGCTGGAAAGGATATGCATTGATAAAACCTGAGAATAGAATACTTAGAAAGGCCTTTGTCTGGAGTCCACAGGGTAAACAAAATGAAACTGTCATTTACTGTCAAAACTGTCATTGACTGTCAATACCTTGCGGTGTATGGCAGGTGGGCAGGGGGGTCTTGAGCCTGAGGAATTAAGGCCACAAGGCTAGTCAGTCACCGAGAACTGTGCAGGCTAGAGTTTTCTTTTTTCCCCCAACAAAAATAACACAAATAAACAAACCACCTTACCGAGGATTTGAACCCCGGTCTCCCAAAGAAGAATCCGGCATTTTAGCTACTCGGCCAGCTACTCCTCAAAAGAATTAAAAGAAGATCTAAAAAACATGCAAAAGAGAAGCAGAAACAGAGATGAATAATATAGGAGAGAACAGCTAGGGATAGGAGAGCTTGGAGTCGGTTGAGAGCCAATGTTCCAATGGGGGATAAAGAGAGAATGAAGAAGAAATAAAATACCCTTGTACCAGAATGCATACTGTCGTAGAAAACAGCATTGTCACGACAAGCAGAAGAACAGTCTCTGACTAAAGTGCATGAAAGTAAATCAACGTTATACAGATATTTTAGGTACAACCTAGAATATAATTCTTCAAAGTTATTAAACTATATTGCAATGAATAAGTTTGACAAACAAACCCGATTTTTAATTACAAAACATACCTTTAGCTTGCCTTACTAAGGGCAAGAATGCCTTGCACATTCTCACCATCCCATACAGATTTATATTCCCTGTTGTCAAATACTGTTCCATTGTGGTCAATTCCACGTCTCCCATGACATTCAGTCCAGCATTGTTAACAAGGCCCCAGAGACCTGGAAAACAAACATTTTATATAATTGTTGCTGTCATCCTGGTGCTTTAGAATTGTCTGATATGCTGTAGCTAGTACAGGAAACCATTTGTTGTGTAATATGTTACAGGGTACAAAAGGTGGTTTTGCTGTGCTTGTGATGTTTAGCTAATATACTTAACACTGAGACTCATCAATACTTTCCTCAGGTGTTTATTACTAAGATCATGAAAGTAAAGGGAAGAAACCATTTAATTACAATAAAAGAAATGGCAGACCATAAAATATGGGTATGAAGTTTCATTAACTTCACAGATACAAGGTGACAGTAAATGTAGGTATGACCAGATGCTGGTGTACATTTGCAATGAACATGTGAAATATGCAGAACATCATTGATAAGAATTTAAAAATGACAACAGCGGAGATAGCTAGTGCAGTAAATAGTTGGCAGTCATCACATTTCCAGACCATGGAGATGAAAGGGCTGTTGGGCTGGCCTACCGGGCACCTCCCGTAGAACACTGTGGTTGGGCCAGGGGTGACAATACTGTCTATAAATAAACACCTGTTGCATATGGAAACAAATCAACAACCATGTGTGTCTATGGCTGATGGAGTTAGGGATCCCAGTTGACACTTGCAGGAAAGAACATGCAGAGGGTGAGGTAGATATGTGTGAAACCAACTAGCTACTAGGACTCTAAGTTTGTATACAGTTGACATCTGTACCTACTAGAACTGTAAGTTTGTATACAGTTGACATCTGTACCTACTAGAAATGTAAGTTTGTATACTATTGACATCTGAGGGAGATGGAAAACATGTAGAGGGTGGGGTAGATATGTGTGAAACCAACAAGCTACTAGAACTGTAAGTTTGTATACTGTTGACATCTGAAGCTACTATATCTGTAAGTTTGTATACTCTTGACATCTGTACCTACTAGAAATGTAAGTTTGTATACTGTTGACATCTGTACCTACTAGAACTGTAAGTTTGTATACAGTTGACATCTGTACCTACTAGAACTGTAAGTTTGTATACTGTTGACATCTGTACCTACTAGAAATGTAAGTTTGTATACTCTTGACATCTGAGGGAGATGGAAAACATGTAGAGGGTGGGGTAGATATGTGTGAAACCAACAAGCTACTAGAACTGTAAGTTTGTATACTGTTGACATCTGAAGCTACTATATCTGTAAGTTTGTATACTCTTGACATCTGTGGCTATTAGAACTATAAATTTGTACACTCTTGACATCTGTACTTACTAGAACTAAAAGTCTGTATATTCTTGACATCTGAGAGATATGGAGAACATGCAGAAGGTGAGGCAGATATGTGTGAAACTAACTAGCTACTGGAACTATAAGTTTGTATACTCTTGACATCTGTACCTACTAGAACTAAGTTTATATACTGTTGACATCTGTAGCTACTAGAACTATAAGTTTATATACTCTTGACATCTGAGGGAGCTGGAGCACACATGGAAATGTACTGAGTGCTGTGGTCTCGATATTGGATGACAAATTCCAACAAAATCCTGCCATCCATGTTTAGATACTTAAAGTCATGTTTGTCATTCATTAGATTAAAGGTGTCTGGTCAAGCTGGCAAATAAAGTCGGCAATAAAAGATCCTATAATCTTACAGAGACTTAAGTAGAACACACCATACATGAAACCAAGTTAGTACATTAAGTTCTGTCATCATCCTATTTCATTTATCATCTTCTATCACCTTTTGGGACATCTATTTATTATATGTCTGTTTTAATTTTTTTCCACTCCAATTCTACTTTCTTTCAATACCAATATTTTTTGCATCTTTCTTTTCATTTTTGTTTCCTGAATATCTTTTTCATTATAAATATTCTCCAAATACATTCATCATTACAAAAAGTCATAGTTTTCAATCTGTCCTCAGGTGATAATGTTTCAATGAAATATTTAAATGATAAATATCTGTCCCAAAACAAATATATATTTAATATGCTCATTGTATATCCTCATTTAGTAAAGCTAGTTCACTCATACTCTCTGATGGTTACTCACCCGTGTTTTCACATGCCTCTTTAACTTGTCTCTGACACCTTCCTACACTGTCATCATTGGTGATGTCCAGATTTATGACCTTCAGTCTGTCAGATGCCAGGTTTTGCAAAGATTTGGCACCTTCACTGTCAAGGTTCAAACATGTGGCAAACACTGTAAACCCAACCTCATGAAGACGTTTGGCCAAACCCAAGCCAAAACCTACAGGGCAGACAGAGATGTAGCAATTATTAGTATAACAAAAGATGAACAGTCACAGGAGAAGTTCAGTCTAGAATATACAATGAAAATCATGGGGAATTCAAAGATCATGTCTTATTTAGCATAGGCTATTAATTATATGTTCTGTTATATATTATATGGCTCTGTGGTGCAGGGGTTATGAACACAATGCGTAACACCGCATACCAGGATCGAAATACAAATGCGGGTTATTTGGAAGCAGACTGTTGGTTTTCATAAATTGGTAAGAGTGCTGGTCGTTCAGAAAGCAAAGGAAATTACTGAACGTAAACTTGCCAAGAAATCACAAACAGCCAAAACATACTGGGGTTGACTGTGCCGTCCTGTACAGGATATGTATGTAAATTACTGATATTAACTTAAGCATTATGTCGATCAGAAACTTGTACATTCTTGACCGGCAGGAACAGATAACCTTTCTTCACCTCACGATGGGACAAAAGCACATGCACAGGCTTCATCCACTCATGTATTACCACAGCCCACAAGAGAAGCAAAGAATATTAACACTGTAGCCTATCATGTATATCATAAGGGGTGTTAAGGAGGGTTGGCATGAAACTGGCTACCTCAGCACATAGAAAAGTCTAATAAGTCATGAACAAGTCTATCATAGTCTTGGAGTGAGTTGACTGAGGGTGTATGCTCGATTGCGAAATGGAAGGCAGAAGTATAGTAGAAGTCATCTCTCTGAGCCACCACTGTGCATGTGTGGACTAGGCCAATAAACTGCCCAACATATTCTGCATCTCCCTCGGATTTTCTCTAAACAGCAAGCTAAGAAAGATAGGCTTGCTTACTGAGTCCACATTAAATGTCAAGTTGGGACGCAGAGGTGTTTCCAAGGCACCAGGGCCGGGATCTATACTGGCCAAGACCTGCTGACACTTCCACGCCAGTGCGTCCTGGGCAACAGGTCCCTTCGGGGACCTGGCTAAAATCAGTAGGATCGATGATTCCTCCGAAGCCGGAGAGTATCTGCCTGCATGGCGAGGAACCACCAGTCTGTACACCAATAAGCCAGACATGGGACAATGGATACTCACGCAAACCTCAGGTCCTGTATGACATCACATTGATGTTGGACAACAGGGTGTATTCATCCGACATACAGGACTTCACGCTGGAGTTCACAGCCAGCGAACACAATTGAACTGAATCAATTTACAACAGTATTGTTAGATGACATGTATTATTACATACATTCCATGATAGTTACCGCCCGCCCTGTCAGCACAGGCACACGGTAAAATATGGAAGTATTCATTTGTTACTAAGCAAACCGTTGAGCTGTGAGACAATAAACAGCGTTTGATGTTCGACTGCTTATATTCCGACTCGATCTATTTCTTCTTTGAGTTTTTCAAAAAGCAAATGCACTGTTACAGTTCTGTTGTAGAACGAGCCTATTGTTTTATTATTCACTGTTAAAAGTTCAAGAGTTAACGACAGAAGCGTCTTGGCATCGGGCAAATGTGGACGTGAAAGTTTGCTAGAGATGAGAGAGCGAGAGACAGACAGTCAAACAGAGAGGCACAGATAGACAATTGTGCATAGATGCAACGCGGTGGGGGGACGGACACAGAGAGACTTTTTCTTTACATGCTTGTACAAAAATACTGATTCCGTTAAACTATTCTAACCACGCAAACGTCCTTTTCTATACTTATCTCGCAAATGGGTGTGTGGGGAGGGGAAGGAAGCGCAGACATCGCAAAGACCACACACATGCGAGAAATTCTTTGAACAAGATAGCCCGCTCGCGTGAAAATCACGCACAGAAATTAAATGAAATCAGCACACGCAAAACTTCAAACGTGAGAAGCTCTTCATTAAGCAGATCAAAAGACATCAGGAAAATACTTTCAGCGTTCTTTTGAAGCAGCGAAGTATGGAGCATCCAATTAACCTAATACTTGGTTGTTTGATATGGAAACTAGTAAAACAAACAGGAAGGGCAATATTCAAGCTTTGAGAATAAGATGTGTAGGTGGAAAGGAAGAATATCACTGCATAAGAAATAACACAAACAATTACAGTATTACTATACAACACTGGCGTTTAAGAAATACTGAATGAGATCAAGGTCAGACAAAATACTACGGACATATAGAAGACATCCCCTTGTCAAAGGATGTACTAGATGGAAATGTGGAGGGGAAGCGTGCAAGAAGAAGACAACGTTACAAGTAGGTAGACGACACCAAGAGATGGACTGAAAGAAGCTTACTGGGTGCGCATGAAGACGTAGGTCAGAGGTTGTTAGAGAATTTATTACAGCCGACCGTCAATGCGGAGGTGGAACTGACCGACTGAAAATAAAAAGTATTTTGATGCAGCCGCTTTAAGACAGAACGCTGCCTTAGATAGCATGGCCTAGATATTCCGCCAACCAATTGTATTTTTTGGCAAATAGCACTCGGAATATTCCTCTTTCTATTTCGTTTGAAACTCTTTATTGGCTGTTCTTTTTTAGAGTCACAACATAAGAATATGTAGAACGACTGGATGCATGTGGCATGTGCATCAATAGCCAGATATACAAGCGTTCGGTTTTATGATCAGCATTGCCAGAAAGGAACGACACATCAAGCGTGCGAGGAGACCCTCAACATCGGACTGACATAATCGCTGCTCGTTGATTTACAGCAGAGGAGAAAGAACGCATAAGGTTGTGAGTGTTCAGGGTGAAATGACGATAATCTGAAAGGAACTGTAATCTTGTGTCTGTCTGTCTTCTCAAGCTTTAGGTCTGTGTTCTTATCCTGATTATGACATATGGCTAAGCCTTACGGGTATTTATTTCTGTCTTCTCGTTGCTCTTTTCCCGCCAAGTTCGGTAGCTGTCATTAAACTTTCCAGTTTATTTCTCCCGATAACGTGTGTGCGCCCCTCCCCCCATCTTGACAGATCGACGGAAAAGCCGAGTTGTTTGTTATAATAGTGTGTGTGTGTGTTTTTTGTTTGTTGCCTCAATATAAAATTCATTATCTCAGTAACCAACTGAGGGAAAATGATGAGATTTAGTATATAACCTTATCATCATGTCCACCCAACAAAAAATTTTTTTTCTGGAGATTGTACAGCAGATTTCAATTTTTGCTAATATGCGGTATATATTTTACGGCCCCGCCATTAATGCCTTAATTTTAAGAGTATTACAGCTCCAGCAAGACATATTCGCGCTATCGATCGATCTATCCATCCATCCATCTATCTAATCTGTCTGCCTGCCTGCCTGCCGGCCGACCCAAACCGACCGACCCACCGATAGATATCGATCGATCGATCGATCAATCTATCTATTGATCTATCTATCTATCTATCTATCTATCTATCTATCTGTCTGTCTGTCTGTCTGTCTGTCTGTCTGTCGGCCCACCCACCCACCGACCGACCGACCCAGTCAGCCACCCACCTACCTTTCTGCCTGCCTGCCTGCCTGTCTGTCTGTCTGTCTGTCTGCGCTATTAAATATTGATAAAAGTTACTGGAAAAAACGTCAGGACCATGTGTTGAAAGAGGAAGAGGACTATGGAGAAAGGATGGATTCTTTCATTGCACCCACTCCCATACGAATCCGGATACGCCTTTGTGTGTCATCAGAATTTGCAGGTCCCCATTACCGTAAAAATAACTTTGTTAGCGAGAAATCACTAGTTGTTGAGCAAAACATCAAAGGAATGTCGCCGCTTTCAATGATTTAAGTTGTTTTTGGACCTATCAAAGACATATTCCTTGGGTGGGGGTAAATATAAGACCGGCTGGAAAAATTTCATAACGATGCAACAGACAGTTTTCAAAATAATTGATCGTGAATGAAGGCAAAACAAATGTGGACATACTATACCAGTAGTTCCAGGGGCGAGTCGCAGAACGAATATATTTTGTCGAGGGAGCCATAGGTTAAAAAATGTTGAATACCCCTGATCCAAGAAATTATAGGCGGACCGAGAGACACTGACTATATTAACTGATTCAGTGCTGTATAATATTACCTCACATTTTAACAGAAGGACGATATATCGCCTTACTAAGGTCATCGCGTATTTGTTCTGTGGTATCTTCTGCGGTTTCAAATGCCAAGTGAATGGAAATAGACATGATAACACTTGTTGATTTGATTGTGTACCATGTTTGTTCCAATCCTACTGTTTGTTTGGCATTGAATCAGTTAACTGAGAGAGAGAGAGAGAGAGGGGGGGGGAGGGGGGGGGGGGGGGGGGGGGCAGGGGGGGGAGGGGTGGGGGGGGGGAGGGGGGAGGGGGGGGGGGGGGGGGGGGGGAGTTGGGGAGGGGGGGGGGGGGGGGGGGGGGGGGAAAAAAGGGGGGGGGGGGAAAAAAAAAAAAAGGGAGAGAGAAGAGAAAAAAAGGGAAGGAGAAAGAGAGAGGGGGGGAGAAGAGAAGAGAAAAGGAGAGGGAGAAGAGAGAAGAAAAGGGAGAGAGAAGGAAAAAAGGGGGGAGAGAGAGAGACAGAGAGGAGAGGGGAGAGAAAAGGAAAGAGAAAAAAAACCAAAAAGAAAGAAAAAAAAAGGGAGAAGAGGAAAAAAACCAGAGAGAAAGAGAGAGAAAGAAAAGGGGGGAAAAGAAAAGAGGGAAAAAAAAAAAAAAAGGGGGGAGAAAAAGAAAAAAAGAGAGAGAGACAAGAGAGAAAAGGAAGAAAAGACAGAGACAGAAAGACGAAACAAACGAAAAAAAAAGAGTTTTTTTCCCCCTTGTGCTATTGGGTCACGAAAATACAGAACTTACAACATCAACACCTTATGTCCAATACGCTCTTTGGCCCTAAAAGAGGAATTTTTTTTGGGTTCCGTTACAATGTCCGAAACTTGGCGTATAGCATATAAGCTGGAGTTACTCCGGGTTATACACCAAAGACAGACATTACCAGACGCAGTGTCAATGACTTATAACAACCAAGACAGCCGAGGCAGGGGTCGACCAGCACGGACATGGACCAGGACATGGCAGACACCAGGGGCTTGAAGGGACCTGGGCGGTGGGAGAAAAAGACACTTTTGGCAGGCTGTGTTTGAGGGGACCCTTCGGCGGGGGCCCGCTACATGGTTAACGACAGACTGACGTATCCACGACCTGGACTAAAGTATTAGAAGGCCGCCCCCGCATCGACCGCGGAACAAAACCGAAAACCGGGGAAAAAATAAATTTTGCGAGTGGAGAAATGTTGACATAAGCACTGAGATGATAATCAGATGTGTAATATA
>JACEFZ010008500.1:0-15509 GCA_014155875.1 Cepaea nemoralis
TCAAGATATACCATCAGTTTTGTGAAAAGAAGTTCTCAGGAAAAAAAAATGGTTATACTATTGTGACATTTCGCTTCAGAAACTAAAATTAAAAATTATTTTCTCAACACATTTAAATATCACTTTTATTCTTATAATTCAATCAAATCAGAGGCCAAGACAACAGCTGTCTAAAACTAATCCGACGTTCATTGGTTACATTTCTCACGTGCAAGATATTTATAATAAGTGTCTGAATGCTGCAAAAATAAATAAAAGCTATGAAAAGCTAAGAGATTTAATGATAATGGACAAAATTATTTCATCAATTCCAACCCCTTTTGCCAAATTTTTACAACAGTCTGATGTGGAATCTTTAGAACAATTAGAAAGAAAAGGTTCCGCTTATTTTTCGTCCAATAGGGAGATCTTTAGTTCAAACGACAACGAAAATAATATAGTAGCAGCAGCAAACACCAAAGCACAGAAACCATTTAGATACAGAGAGAAACAAAGATCCAATACACCACAATGTCCATACTGCAAATTCTCTCATTTTCAATTTGAAATGTGTGATGCAAATCTGGGTTATCCAGCTCACCTAGATATGATGGTTAAAAAAAAAAAAGCAAGGTAAAAGAGAAACTTACCGGCGTGCTGTAAAATGTCTTTTTTTTTGCAAATCGTACGGGCAATATAGCTCTAAATGTCAAGGTCGCCAGAGATTGAGAAGTGTGAATTCAGTACTCATTGAATCATCTTCTGAGAGTGAATGTGAGGATGAAGGAATAAAAGAAATTGAAGATAATGCTCTAGCAGCAATTGATATTCTAAATTATGATAGATGTCAAACATGTCATAAGTTTCATGAGGATGGTGTATTAAAATGCGGCCATACAGTTCCATTTTCAGGGGGAAACGCCAATGCAGTAATTTCCTCCAGAGGAAAATTAGAGTTCTACTATGGTATGGTTAATGACACACCGTGTAAAGTCTTGATCGATTCCGGTAGTACTGTACTTGGACTAAGAAAGGAGCTTGCCAAGGTAGCCGATTATACAGGGAAAGTTTGTAAGTTGCCAAACATTTTCGGGCAATGTGGAGCAATATCCACTAGCTACAGCTCATATTTGTACACCTTTCTTATCAGGCACGTTTACGTGTGTGATCTTGGATGACCCTTGTACAGACTTAATCATTGGTTGCTTACCAGATGTAAAATACTGTACACCCAAAGAAATTAAGGGCTGGGAAAGACAGCTTTTGAGAAAAAGTAGAGTAAAGAAATTAACTGCGACAGATAAGAATGTCAGTCATCAAGAACAGCAACCAAAGTCAGAAAGCCTAAGGGAAACCACTACTCAGAAAATGACAGATCAGTGTGAAATACTACATAACATAGTTAATCTTCAAAGAAATGATTGTAACAGTTTAAACAAAATTGTTAAAGACCATACTAGTAAATCCACAAAAAGTTGCACTATCAGTAAAACGACGTCACAAGACAACACAGACACAAACAGACAGGATACAGAACAGACAACCCAGACACCTTACGCAGAATGAAGAACAGATACCCAACAGTCTTGTTCTAGCAGACAACGCAGTCTGAAACACATGAACAGTAACACATTGCACAATTACATGTGTTTCAAGGGACATAACAAAAGTAATGGAACTCGGAACAGAAACCTGCTAATATGGCACACAATCAGTTTCATGCCAGTTATATTATTAATGTTGCTGAAGGTTATAGTAACAGCGGTGTGCGCTTACCAATTGCAATCCCCACCAACCACAATTCTCGTGATTACCATATTAATGTTGCTTGTGACTTTTGAAATGATACATATTTATATTTTTCCACCAGTTTTGCATGAGTATCTTTATGAAAGAAAGAGTGTCATCATATTCCACTGACACCTAGGAACTTCATTGGTAGGGAAGATGTGAAAGATAACTTCGACAGGATAAAATTGTTTGGACTCACTGCGAAACCAACAAAAGTGGAGTTGGCATTTGAAGAAATTGAATTTCTAGGCCATAAAATATCTAAAGGCCACTTGAGTACTGATGATAAAATCGTGACCAAGATTCTAAACCTCACGATGCCTACGACTAAGAAACAAGTGAGAAGCTTGTTAGGCCTGGTGAACTATTACAACAAGTTCATACTAAATTTGGCACAAATCACTAGCGTATTTTCAGATTTGTTAAGACCTAATTCAAAAATCAATGTACAGGGTGCTTCTTTAAAGAACACAATGTCACAACTGAAATATTATTTCAGTAGGGGAGTACCGGATTTCGGCTCCAGCAAATCCGGAATCTGGCCATTTTTACAAATCCGGCTCCGGATCCGGCCGGATCTCACTTCATAAATTCGGCTCTGGCCGGATTTCAAAAATTTGAATCCGATACAGCCCTAGTGAAAACACTCATGGCTTTCCTCCAGAAAGAAGGTAGTGATGCTGGGATCAAAACTATGAAAGCAGCCCTGCTTGAAGCTGTTAGCAGCAGATTTGCGGACATTGAATTCAACAGTATTTACACCTGTGCCACACTACTGGATCCTCGATTCAAGCTGTGGTTCTACTCCGAACGTGGTAGAAGTGATGCACGAGCCCATCTGCTGTTAGCAGCTAACTCCATTATTGATTCAGCAAACACAGTCAGGCCACAGGATCCATCAACTACTAGTAGTAGTAGTAGTACTAGTGTTTTGACTTCTGTGAGCACTGCCACACAGTACGAGTCCAACCTATGGAGCTGTTTTGAGACAATTGTCAAGGAAAATCCCACCACAGATCGTTCTGCAAGTGCCGAAGGCAGCAGCATTAACACTGAGGTGACACAGTACCTGTCAGAGCCACTTCAAACTCGACAGTCAGATCCAGTTTCATGGTGGCATGCCAATAAGCAAAGATTTCCAATTATGGCTAGACTGGTGCAGGCATTTTTTGCACCACCACCTACAAGTGTGCCATCGGAAAGCTGTTCAGTACTGCAGGAGACATTATCACTGACCATTGTAGTAGCCTTTTACCACAAAATGCGGAGACGTTGATTTTCCTGAAATACAACACGTCCCTTCTTGACTCTGAGAGTTCAACTTCACAGCCATAATGAAGACTGACTGACTGAAATAGTGAAATTACTGAATGAATGTATTTCAATAAATTCAATCTGCTCAATGTACTGCTGTTGTGAGTTGTAACTGAGCTGCCACTTTGCCAACTGAAAACAATGTGAAAACTAAAAACTGAAACCTAAAAATTAAAATTACTAAATTAGCATTATGTGCTTATATATTATGTTTCATCTTGAACGTATGGAACTTAATATTACTTAATTACTTATTCTAATGTAAATGTAATTATTTTACATTTAAATGATTTAATATGAGTATATGTCATCATTGTCATGTCTATAGTAATGAACTGCAGTAATGAACAGTCGAGTGACTCCACTCACCTAAGTCAAGTGATGTAGTACGTTATTTTATTTTTATTTTTTTATTTGTAAATCCGGCTCCGGCCGGATCTGACTTCATAAATCCGGCCAAATCCGGCTCCGGCCGGATCTCACTTCATAAATCCGACCAAAAGATTTGAATCCAGTAGAGCCCTATATTTCAGTAACATTTCTATTTTGCGGCTTCCTAATAAAGACCTTTCGTTTACCCTCGGAACAGACGCGAGTACTATGACCATCTCGGGTGTGCTGCTCCAGGCCTACGATAATATCTACCATCCAATAGTGTATGTCAGCAGGAAGCCGACCCCAGCAGAATCACAGTACGGAGTGTCTCAACTGGAGGCTCTCACAATTGTCTATTGTATCACTAAATTATCTAAGTACCTTGCCGGGACACATTTCGTTATTGAAACTGACAATTTTCCATTGATGGTGATCGAGAAGGGACAACCGAAGAACAACCACATCTATCGTTGGGCCCTCATTCTACAAAATTACTCATTCTCCATCAAACACATCAGAGGTTCCAAGGCCACTTTAGCCGACTTGCTAACCAGACCCTCAGACTTGCAGTTGAGCAGATCAATGATGCGACATCATCTCCGTCATCTGGAACGACTACATAGTTAATTAGTGTAGATAGTTAAATTATAATTGTTATATAGTTGTTGACATAACATGTAATCAGTTCAACTTATTTTTTATTCAAGTTGCACAGTCAGATAAATTTTTCTCTTCATTAGAGTATAATACTAATTGGCACATGCACATAAATTTGTCAATAAGGTTAAATTACATACACTTAGGAGTGTGCAAGCTTATTTAGCTACAATAGAAATTAAAGTAACATTTAGGCAATTAATAGTAACAAAGTATTAGATTATAAATTACAGTTCTCTAACGAGACTACTGTGCTAAATACTAGTAACATTATTTTCTGCTACCATAAATTACATATATTTTGAGGTAATACAGTGATAAATTCCTTAGTTTAAATAATTAGCACAGAAGAAAACAGTAACATTTTGACTTAAGGGAGCTAATACAGTTCTACTATATCCATCTAGTTTAGGTAAATTACATTTCTTTGGATTATAACACCTGTTAGACCAAACTATAAAAACATAAAGTTTTCCCCTTAGCATTGCCCCAGAGCAATCAAACAATCCTGTAAATAAATTAATTGTACTATAGAACTTATTGATATTAGAACTGTACAGTGATAAATGTACATCAGCTCGTTTATCAAGTTCAAAACGAGTTTAATTTTATTTCAAAATGATAAACATTTTTAATAATGCATTGTGTGACTGAGTGAGCGAAAAGTGTATAACAGGACGAATGAATGGATTGAACCAATAAGTTTAAATGTTGCTGCCCTTTTTGGCACACATGGGTTTGTGCTGATTTGGCTTCGTCTTCTATGTAACACGTGAGCATGCAGTGATTTTATGTGTGTTGACATTAGAATTACATTGCAACTATAGTTATATTGTCAAGAATCACAGATCAGGGACTCATCTCAGAAATTGAGCATAATCCTTCATTTGTAAGATGTAGAAACCTACCTGATGACACTTGAAAACCTAAATGTACACAGATTATAAACATACACCTATGTTTCTAATTTAAACATACAGTAAAGATAATAGAACACGCAAACAAACATAATACGAACATATAATGCGCAAACATCAATTTTGAAGCAAGGGAGATCACACTTATACAAAGGATTAATATGGATTATGAGAACACATGAAAAATCTGTCAACAAGCGGAAGCTAGACAGGCATAGATCAGCGGACACAGATCTTGAAGAAAGATGTTGAGGTAACATTTTACGGAAGCCATGGATAATATATCCATGATTAGTCTACGTCAAAAGGGACAAATTGTTGCGGGGCATCAATTTTGGATGTCTGAGAGGCGTTGCATTTTATGGGGTCCATAATTATAAGACAAGATAACCTTGGTTCGTTAACAGCTTCCAGTAGTGAAATGTAGGAGAGTAGTGACTCTTGGCAACATATCAAGAATGCTAAACTGATAATACACCAATGGGGAGATACTTCAACAGTGTTTCATACCCGTATGAATCAGAGTGGTACCTAAATAGAGTGTTTGACGAATTCCCACAACACACTGACAAATTAGTTCCGACTAATTTTTTTATATGCATATACGACATTGTGTCACAGCCTTTGGAATGAATTCGGTGACACAATACGCGGGGAGCATGTCAGGGTGTTGGGAGTGTAGGTACAGGACATAGAGAGGACAAGGGACAGAATAGAGTCAGAACGACACAGATAAGGACATACAGGACACACGTAAGGACATCGACCGTATAGTTGATAGAATAGAGACAGGACATAAGTCAGGACACAGAGTGGTTATAAGACAGGACATCTACAGGACAGTAGATAGAGTGGAGACAGGACTTAGGTGGGGACACTGACATGTCATAGACAGGACACCGGCAGGACAAGACCGAGTGATAGGAGGGGACATAGTTCACGGAATACTGCCCTGAACGGACTAGACGTCATTACAGTGAATAACCTAACCTAACACAGGCGGACTGCAGTACAACGTGACTGCTAAGACAGCACGGGGGTCACGAACGTCACGGCGTCCAATATCACAAGTCCAGCCGACCAGCCCGAAAATGGCAGACAGGACTCAGACAGTTTCAGGGGAGGACGTTGTGTTTTCTGAGCGAGTGGATAGCTTTTGCGAGAGTGCTAGGTTGAAGATAGCGAGTGTAGGACTTGTGTAATTGAATGTGTGCTATAAGCGTATGTAAGGCGGAATTTGTATATATATATATATATGTAATGAAGTCACCGCCTGTGTACACATTATAACTGTGATCAGGTTCGCCTGAATAAAATGTGAGAAGAACCATATGCATGACTGAAGTTTTCTTGAGTGCGTATGAAAGAGTTAGAATACCTGTGTGCGTGTGAGACGCTGACAAATATGTTGTCCAGTTTATTGCCTGACATATTTCATTGCATCTTGTCAGGTACATACTGCAGAGATATCATATTAAGTGAATAAATGAATTATACTAGGGCTGAATTTCTTAAAACACAGTCACTGATATAGTTTGAATGTGGAGCATCAGTTGTCCCCATGGTAATTGCAAATTTAAAATGAAGTCTTTCTGTTTGCAGAAAACTGGCTGGAACCATCTTACTACTAATGCCTTGATGTATTTAAGCAATCATTTATTGTTCATCAAATACAATACACAAGATTTATTCTCTTTTTTAACTTCATGATTTTATCAAACAAATGTCTCAAAATCACAGAGCTAAGCATCTTATGACCTGTCGACTGCACAGGGATTCCTGAAGACTGATTAAATATTTTCCACCCATACTGGTATATGTTTAGTTACTAGATTTGCTAATTGTCTTTCTGTTCTAAATGTGTAAGCTGCTTGGAACTCATACTGGAACTGATAAATGCAGTTAGATTTGTTGTACAGAGACAATAGTTCTTTCACAGATGGGAGTAGTATCCAGGTGGTTTTACATCTGATCATTAGCTCAGCAGCAAAGAATGTTTACTTTACGCTGTATAATGTATTCGTTTCATTAGTGTCCCTTCGAAAGGTTAGTTGAAAAAAAAAAAAGCTTGAAGTCTGGGGACTGATGATTCTGTGGGAGTAGGTTTGGGTGGCTGGTAATGACACTTGATGAAGTCAGCTGAATATACATTTGATTGTAGATTATGGTTAAGAGTTTCCAGTCTTCTTATATGTGTCATCGTAGCAAATCATTCTAGCTCAATTAAACAGGGTCCATACCTGGCCATGCTTATACTGAATAGGTAGGTGCAAAGCTATTTAAATTCAGGTATTGGCCCATCCATGTTCCCTTTCAATAGACAGATCTTTGGATGGTGCCATCCTGTCAATGTTGAATTAGTATTTATAAGAATGATAAGGTGTCATTATGTTCTTGGTAAACAGACAAAGAAATTTTCTTGTGGGCTGAGTTCATGATGGAGTGAAATGATTCAGCCTGTTGTCCCATCTCTGGGATGAATAATATATCATCAACATATCAGTGGTATAGAACTAGTTCCTTAATATTTGAGGCTTTTTGTTTTTCTGACTGCACCATAAAGACGTCTGCTAGAATGGGACCTAGAGGCCTCCTCATGACCACTGTCAATTTGGTGGTACCATTTTTTTAAAGAAACATGAATTTAATATTAGATGTGCACAGCAGTAGTAATTTCTTGAAGAAACTATGTATGTAGTTTCTTCCATAGGAACGTCAGTAAAAATAGAGGCAATATCCATTGATGCCATGGGCTTTAGTTTAAGATTGATAGTATCCAGTAGTTTGACCAGTTCAAATTATTCTGTTAATATAAAGGGGTTGAATGCTTGTCACACTGGTTTAGCAGTTTCTGCAAGCCTGTTCACCATCCTGTGTTGGACAGAGTTGAGCATAGATTAAATCGGTCTCAGTGCTACTCCAAGCTTGTGAAATTTAGGCAGGCCATAAAGTTGGGAGTTTATGATCCCTGTGGAATGACTAACTGTGCAGTCGCCTCACTGGTGAATTTACTATCTAAAAGTGACTGAATTTCTTTCCTCACTTTTGCATCCAATTCTCCAGGGTTGCTGGCTTTAGGATCTAAGTAAACTTTGGTTGGGTTCGATAAAATGGCTTCTGTTTTATTGGAAGCAGCAAAGATGTGATTCCTGAGATGGTTGTTGTGAATAGCTTGGATTGTCAGAATAACTTAACAATGATTGCCTGAATAGCTTGGATTGCCAGAGTAACATAACAATGATTGCCTGAATAGCTAGGATTCCCAGAATAACTTAACAATGATTTCCTGAATAGCTTGGATTGCCAGAGTAACATAACAATGATTGCCTGGATAGCTAGGATTGCCTGAATAACTTAACAATGATTGCCTGAATAGCTTGGATTGCCAGAATAACTTAACAATGATTGCCTGAATAGCTTGGATTGCTAGAATAACATAACAATGATTGCCTGGAAGAAGCTAATGAAAGTAGAACATCATATACAACTATCAGAAAGAGGCAATAGCATAGAACTGAAAAGAGGTCTGGGAAAGTATTGTGATTACTGGAATAATCAGTGGGAAAGGAGACATGGGCTGACAGAGAGAGATGATGCTGGATGGACTGTATGAGACATTGAGAAATATTATCAGCAGAGTTGATCTTGAATAGGGACCGAGATCTGAGGGGATACATGAACACCTATGGTAGTTGACAGGGCACATGATGATGATGCAGTCTCATATGTTTCTTCAGATTAACATTCTGAGTAAAAGAAGCACCACAATTGTCACACTTGTAAGGTTTCTCTTCTGTATGTGTTCGCTTGTGAGTCTTCAGGTTGCCAGCTTGAGTAAAAGAAGCACCACAATCATCACACTTGTAAGGTTTTTCTCCTGTATGTGTTCTCTATGTTTCTTCAGACTGTCAGCTTGAGTAAAAGAAGCACCACAAACATCACACTTGTAAGGTTTTTCTCCTGTATGTGTTCTCTTGTGTGTCTTAAGGTTGCTAGCTTGAGTAAACAAAGCACCACAATCATCACACTTGTAAGGTTTTTCTCCTGTATGTGTTCTCTTGTGTGTCTTAAGGTTGCTAGCTTGAGTAAACAAAGCACCACAATCATCACACTTGTAAGGTTTTTCTCCTGTATGTATTCTCTTGTGTGTCTTCAGGTGGCTAGAGTGATTAAATGAAGCACCACAATCATCACACTTGTAAGGTTTCTCTCCTGTATGTATTCTCTTGTGTGTCTTCAGGCGGCTAGAGTGATTAAATGAAGCACCACAATCATCACACTTGTAAGGTTTCTCTCCTGTATGTATTCTATTGTGAGTCTTCAGGTGGCCAGCTATAGTAAAAGAAGCACCACAAACATCACACTTGTAAGGTTTTTCTCCTGTATGTGTTTTCTTATGTTTCTTCAGACTGCGAGCTTGAGCAAAAGAAGCAACACAACCATCACATTTGTAAGGTTTTTCTCCTGTATGTGCTCTCCTATGGTGCATCAGACCACCAGCTTGAGTAAAAGAAGCACCACAATCATCACACTTGTAAGGTTTTTCTCCTGTATGTGTTCTCCTATGGTTCCTCAGGTTGCCAGCTATAGTAAAAGAAGCACCACAAACATCACACTTGTAAGGTTTTTCTCCTGTATGTATTCTCTTATATTTCTTCAGACTGCCAGCTTGAGCAAAAGAAGCAACACAATCATCACATTTGTAAGGTTTTTCTCCTGTATGTGTTCTCCTATGGTTGATCAGACCGCCAGCTTGAGTAAAAGAAGCACCACAATCATTACACTTGTAAGGTTTTTCTCCTGTATGTGTTCTCTTGTGAGTCTTCAGGTGGCCAGCTATAGTAAAAGAAGCACCACAAACATCACACTTGTAAGGTTTTTCTCCTGTATGTGTTCTCTTATGTTTCTTCAGACTGCCAGCTTGAGTAAAAGAAGCAACACAATCATCACATTTGTAAGGTTTTTCTCCTGTATGTATTCTCTTATGTTTCTTCAGGCTGCCAGCTTGAGTAAAAGAAGCACCACAATCATCACACTTATAAGGTTTTTCTCCTGTATGTGTTCTCTTGTGTGCCTTCAGGTAGCTAGCTTGAGTAAAGGAAGCACCACAATCATCACACTTGCAAGGTCTTTTCCCTGTATGCGTTCTCTTATGTTTCTTCAGACTGTCGGCTGTAGTAAAAGCACCACAAAAATCACACTTGTAAGGTTTTTCTCCTGTGTGTGTTCTCATGTGGTACTTCAAACTATCAAATTGAGTAAAAGAAGCACCACAATCATCACATTTGTAAGGTTTCTCTTCTGTATGTGATATCTTGTGATTCATGTTGTTTTGGCACTCTAGATGGTCATCTTGAATCACAAGACCATCCCATTCATTACATTTGTTTGGCATCCCTTCAGTACATATTCTCTTATATCTGTATACACAAACATTTGGACCCGAAACATCTGACAAGTCTCCAGTGTGAATTCTTTCTGTGCTATAACTGACGTAATCAAAAATGTCATCAAGAGACTTTGCAAAGCCCTGTGTATGTTTTTCTTGGGTTTTTTTATTTTGTTGCTGACAATTCTCAATAGCCAGATATAGTTCATTGTTTGTATCAATCACAGAAGACACATTTTCTGACATTTTACAACAATGTTCATGTTTTACTGATGCCTTACAACTGTTCTCAACCATTATTGATTCTTTGTTGCTGCATTCTGTAATTTCTTGAATGAAGCTACCACCAGCTACCATTTTATTGAATCTGTGACTCCCGTCCTCACACAGAACATCCGATAGTTCTTGTTTAACAACCTTCATGTCTATGCTGTCATATGTCCTCTTTTGTAAATGCTCTTTGTAAGGACTCCTTGGAGACCAAGAGTGTATTTCTGAAACATACCAAAGTAAATAATTAATATCCTCATAAACATACCAGGTATTGATTATGAACATATGTGTATGTGTAATCAAGCAGTACACACTTGGCAGTTATAGACAATCAATTTCAAATGAACAAAAGATGGAGAAGAGTGATTAATATGCTCATGTATGTTCTGTGCTGATGTATGATCAAAGTTCATGATGATCTCAGTTGATGTATGATCAAAGTTCATGATGATATAAGCTTATGTATGAACTAGGCAGATTTATGATCTAGGCTGATGTATAATATAAGTTCATAATGATATAAACTGATGTATGATTTAAGTTCATGTTGAAATAAGCTGATGAATGATCTAGACTGACTGTATGACCTAGCCTCATGTATGATCTAAGTTCAGGTATGATCTAAGTCAGGGGTTAGTTAGTTAGTTAGTCGACAGATCATCCTCGTTGCACATCGGACCATTCAGTCCATAAGTGCTCGGATCCCCTCCTCAGCAAATCCCGCAGCGTGTAGCGGCTAACGACGCCAGTTCTGTGTTGGTTTATCAATCTTCTTTGGCTTCCTGCGTAGTGTTCTTGTTTGGCCACCCCTCTTTTAATTTGCTGCTCTCGCAGTCTGGCCATTGTTGTAGATTCACAGTCATCACTTGGTTCTTGCAAAAGTCTCACTTCTCGTAGAGCATGCAGAATGTCAGCCTGGTCCATGGCGCGTCCGCCCTCAACAGTAGCCTCACCTGCGAGCTTGTCAGCCCGCTCATTTCCTTGTACTCCCGCATGCCCTGGCACGAAGATGAAACTAATCTTTGCCAGCCGAGACCGCTTCAGAGGCAGCAACCATTCTCTTCGGATCGACCCCTCCTCTATCCTCTTGATCATGTTCATTGAGTCGCTAAGGAAACAAGCCCTAGTGAATGTCTGTGTCTCGAGCCATGTTATTGCTTTACTTACTGCCATGACTTCCATGGTCAGGCTACTTGTGGTTTCAGTGAAAGCACCAGAGTCCTCCTTCACAATTCTCCCTCCGGCCCGAGCTGTAAAGGCCCATGAGCTTCTCACATGTCGGACGACCGACCCATCTGTGTAGATGACCGCGTCACTGTCTAGCGAATTCTCGAAAATCAACGCTTGTACTTCAGCCTCAACAGCAGCCGGATTTTCTTGTCTGCATTTTCTATCTAGTTGGATGCAAACTGAAAAGGATGTGCAGAAGTCTGTTGGCACTTGCACCCACTCCTCGCCAGGTTCTAAGTCCTCAAGTGAACACACCTGTTGAAGAATGTCCTCGGCTTGACCCATCCACGACCGTCCTCTTTTTAACCTGCTGCCCTTCACCTTCCTAATTTCACTATGCAGTGGATGCTGTGTGTTTGCGTTAATTCTGAGGTAGGCACGTGCCCTGCAAACTTGCATTCTCTCTTCAATGGTTGGAAAATCAAGAAGGTAGCGCATCGCCCTGCATGCTGTATCTCTTGTACATCCAAGAATAATGCGCATAGCTTCATTCTGTATCCTTTCCATCCTTTCTATCTGCTTATGGCTGAGAGTCAGGATTGCCATTGCATACTCCAAAACAGACATGACCAGCCCCTCGTACAGAAGACATAGATGGCGCTGCTCACAGTTTGCTGCCGCCATCACCCGCATCGCTGCCAAACCCCGCTTGGCCTTTGTTATCACCTGGTCTATGTGCACATTATAAGCAAGGCTTCGATCAAACCGTATCCCCAGGTAATTCATTGCCTGCGTTCTTTCCACCGTCTCTGAACACAGCATTACAGTTGGTGTTGGATTGTTGACAATATGATTATTCAACGAGAACCAAGTCACTGTTGCCTTTGTTGGGTTGACCATTGCCCCAGCTTCATCACACCAAGTACTTATGCGATTGAGTTCGGTTTGTAGTTCCACAGCAACCTCCTCTCTATCCTTACCCTGACGATACACTAAAACATCATCGGCATATGACAATGTCCTGCCAGGTCCAGTGATCTGCTCACTGGTGATTCTCACTGTGTAGGCGTTGAACAGTACCGGAGATAATGGTGATCCCTGTGGTAGGCCAGGATATATTGTTGTTGGTTCCGAAGTCCAACTGCCACATCTAAAAACTACTTTCCGTTGGAAGAGAGCTGCAGCGATCCAACTAAGGAGGAATGGACTTACGTTTAGTTCAAGAAGCTGAAACATTAAAAAATCCAGTGGTACTCTGTTGTATGCGTCCTCAAGATCAATCGCTGCAGCAACGGTTTCAGTGCCTGAGTGGAAACCTTCATAGACATCGTGGGCAAAGACTGCTGCATTGGTCCAGGTTTCTCTTTTTGGACGGTACCCACCCAGGGTAGGTGGGAAAACACCTTGCCTCTCTAGTTGGCTTGATATTTTCCTGGCAATTACCTTCTCCAGCAGCTTGCCTATTGTATTCTGCATGGTTATAATTCGATATCCCTGAATTTTCTTGTGGTCTTTGTCAGGCTTCGGCAAGGGAATCAGATAGCTGTGTAACCATTCCTCCTTGATGCTAGCACTCCCTATACTGTTGTTGTACATGTCTGCTAGTTTCTCTAGCTCATTGTCGGTACACCTATTTATGTCGTCGTATCTTATGCCATCAGGACCTGGAGCACTGTTTTTTTGATCGTCGAAGCACAGCCTTGATTTCTTGCACTGTCACTGTGTCTTCATCCGAAGTGTTCTGGGCCTTGCATCTGTCTGAGGTGACCTCCTTGGCCAGATTCCGGCCTCCCATGTCTGTCTGGTTGCTCTGCTCAAGGTAGCGTTCAAAGAGGGCTTTGCCCTTGTCCTCGTCAGTCCTCTGCCAGATGAGGTCAGCACCTTGGAAGTCAGAAATGCTCTTATTCTTGACTACACCACTCATGCTTTTATGTAGTCGCCAGAACAATTTCAGTGACTTGTCTGTGCTTACTCTTTGACACACCTCTGCCCATTTTTCGCTTTTAACCACCGTGACCAGTTTTTTGAAATAGCTTACTTTTGTGTGCATCTCTCTTTCTAAGTGCAAGCAGGGACTAGGATGACCAGCTCTGTTCTTCTTGGCATTTTGCCATCTCCTTACAGCACTACGCTTATCCACCCAAGCCTTCTCCACCTCGAAACTCCACCACGGTGGCTGCTCCCAGCTTTTTTTCCTTTTCTTCCTGCCCTGAAACGTTCTGCGCTTGTCACGTCTTATTTTACTCACCACATCTTGCCCTGTACTGTCATACTGGAACGTCTTTACCTTTAGCTTGTGCTGCCTGGTTCTGCCTTTCTCCACCAATATGCTGCATGGGTGGTGGTCGCTGCCATGGTGTCCTAGGACACCCCATCTACACACTGTAGTGAGTGAAGGTGAAACTAGCGCCAGATCAATAGCACTGTCCTCATCGCCTGGACGGCTTGCTGTCCTGGTGACACAGCCACTGTTGATACAAACCAGGTCGATGGTTTCCAGTGCAGTCTCGAGCTCCTCCCCTTGTGTATTGGAGGAAGTGTTTCCCCATGATCTGCCAGTTGGAACAGTGACGATAAGGCAGGGGTGCCAAACTCAATCGCTCAGCGGGCCAAAACTCAAATCACACGTAAGGTTGCATGCCGGACAGAATAAACATTCAATACACCAAAAATAAACCTTTTTCAAACATTAATATAAGTTAAAACAAAAAAAAGTTGTAATAATAAAACATCATTAGTATATACATTTTCACTCTTATGTCAATTTGTCAGAGCATGATGTTTGGCATCTTTTTTTGGCTACAAGTTGGTTTATATTGGGAGTAATCTTTTGTGTCATTGAGACTTTCATGATGGACTGCAAGTGTTCATCATTGAGACGACTCCTGAGTGATGTTTTGTTAATCTTCATCACAGAAAACAGCTGCTCACACAGATATGTGCTACCAAACATACTCAAAGTTCAAGCCGCATGTAGATGAAGCAGTTCTGCAGCTCTATTAACTCCATCTGCAAATTTACAGGTGCAGTTTCCACATCTATGGCAAATGGATTACAAAGCAATTCGACGCGAAGTAAGCTAAGTTTTTCAGCAAAGTCTGCATTGGGAAACACCATAGCGTTGACTTGGTTTAACATTGCCTGGCAACAAGAAAAGGGAGACAGGTTGCATTGGTGCATTTGTGTCTCCCATAAGCACAGCTTCACTTGAAATGTCTTCACTGCATCATGAATATCAGTGATAATGTGATCCCGTCCCTGGAGATGCAGGTTCATGTCGTTGAGATGAGTGGTTATATCAGACAGAAATGCCAACTCACAGTTCCACTTTTTATCACGAAAAACTGTGGAATCTTTTCCTTTACTTTCCATGAATTGACAGATTTCCTCGATCAGCTGGAAAAATCTACTGAAAACTTTTCCCAGACGTAGCCACCACACCTCTGTATGATAAGGCATGTCACTGAATGCCGACTCTATTTCCTGCAAAAAAGACTGAAATTGGCAGTGATTTAAACCTTTGGCTCTGATAAAGTTGACGGTTTGTGTTACAATGCTAATTAAATCTTCCATGTTGATGACTTTACCACACAGCGATCCTTGGTGTATGATACAGTGATATGCTATCAATTCAC
The DNA here is from genome assembly GCA_014155875.1 of Cepaea nemoralis. Classification (NCBI taxonomy): domain Eukaryota; kingdom Metazoa; phylum Mollusca; class Gastropoda; order Stylommatophora; family Helicidae; genus Cepaea; species Cepaea nemoralis. The sequence continues at coordinate 15,501 of JACEFZ010008500.1, forward strand.
CAGTACAGT
>JACEFZ010008501.1:2500-15526 GCA_014155875.1 Cepaea nemoralis
TCATAAAATGGGAACCAGAAAACCCATTCTTATTTTTACTTTGCAGATTAACTCAAATGAATTGAAGCCATCACGAAAATGTCAGGATCCTCTTTCTTAGGGGTTGGTGAACGCAGTTTCACGACCCTAATATTTGGAAGTAGACCGCTTAGCGATGATTTTCACAGAAAATCGTTGAAAGTTCAGAAAGCAATGGCAAATTACCAAAAGTGAAATTGTCTAAAATAAATCACCCACACACCCCACACCCTCTTCCAATGCTGAGTTGATTGCGACGTCCTGAAAAGAACATTAAAGTAGCATATCCATAGACACATGGACAGTTGGCAGTCAAGCTGAGAAACATATCATGGCAGTGGAAATGTCGTTTTTGTGGGTAATTCCTAGAATGCCATGGACGAAATGAAAAGCCAAGAGACAATTCTTCAAGAAACAAATGAACATCGTAAGAGACATTAGACGTCAACGGTTAAGTTTAGAGGGGGGGGGGGGGAATCAAGATTCAACTTGCTTGCTTGCTTGCTTGTGTTCGTTGGCTTGAGCTCCAACGCGAAGTCCTGTATGTCGGATGAAAGCATCCTGTTGTCCAACATCAGTGTGATGTCACACAGGACCTGAGGTTTGCGTGAGTATCCGTTGTCCCATGTCTGGCTTATTGGTGTGCAGACTGGTGGTTCCTCGCCATACAGGCAGACACTCTCCGACTTCGGAGGAATCGGCGATCCTATTGACTTTAGCCAGGACCCCGAAGGGACCTGTTGCCCAGGACGCTCAACGAGGACGCGTCAATAGGTCTTGGCCAGTATATAACCCGGCCCTGGTGCCTTGGAAACACCTCTGCGTCCCAAGATTCAACTAAAAGATCATCCCTTGAAACAAGTAAAGAGCTTTAAGTACTTATCAAGTATAATATCATCAAATGGCAAATCAGAAGACGAGGTCGTAAATAAATGCGATAATGCAAACAAACTCATTGGATGAATGGCACCAATACTAAAGAACAAACACGTATCAATTGATACTTTTTATTTAAAGTATTCCACAACACGATGTTCCTACCAAATCTATGCTACAAATGTTCATGGACAATGACAGAAAAAGAAAACAAGAAAAATTACAACGGAAATGAGATTCCTGAGAAGAATACTCAATTTATCAAGAAGAGAGAAAATCAGAAATGAAGAAACCAGGATTGAAGTGGGTTGGTTATAGCAGTGCTAGATTTCATTAGAAAACAACACGTTAAAGGGTTCGACCATAGAACTAGGCTACCAACTAACAGTATACCACAGCAAGCAATGATGTACAGATCAATTAGAACATGAAGAAGAGGCTGACCATGTAAACGATGGACAAAGGGAATAACAAAGTCCATGGGAATCTCGGTATGAGGCTCATAAACAGGCACTCTCCCGCTGTTTATGCTTCACCTCGACACCGCAAGGTACAAGAGGAACAAGATGAGATGAGATATTTTGGGCAAGTAATGAAGAAAATGCTGGCGTGGACAGCGATTTTCTGTAAATAGGATATGCAAGAAACAAACAACAACAACAAAAACAAAACAAAAAAATTAAGAAACATAAACTTGAGAACGATATGCTTGCTTGCTTGCTTGCTTGCTTGTGTTCGTTGGCTTGAGCTCCAGCGTGAAGTCCTGTATGTCGGATGAAGGCATCCTGTTGTCCAACATCAGTGTGATGTCATACAGGACCTGAGGTTTGCGTGAATATCCGTTGTCCCATGTCTGGCTTATTGGTGTGCAGACTGGTGGTTCCTCGCCGTACAGGCAGACACTCTCCAACTTCGGAGGAATCGGTGATCCTACTGACTTTAGCCAGGACCCCGAAGGGACCTGTTGCCCAGGACGCTCGACGAGGACGCGTCAATAGGTCTTGACCAGTATATAACCCGGCCCTGGTGCCTTGGAAACACCTCTGCGTCCCGAGAACGATATGATAATTGACACACTTGTTGTGAAAAAAAAGGAGAAAATAAAGCGAGAAATCAAATTTTCTATTGTCCTTATATGTCCTCTGAATTCGATCACTTTTCTTTTCCTTCTATGAGTGCCACTCAATGCCCGCTAATTTATTTACCATGTTATTTCAACAGGATCAAAGATCCCCACCGATCCATATATCTATAAAGCACAATGCGATATCGGCATTTCCCCCCCCCCCCCACCCCCCCACCCCCCCCCCCCCCCCCCCCCCCCCCCCCCCCCCACATAGGAATAGTTTTGGAACCACTGTCCCCTATGAAACGCTTGGCATGAGTCACACAGTTTTTGTCGCTCGGTCAATTACTACCCGCCCTCCCCTACCCAGTCACGCCCTTTCATACATGTACAGGGGCTTATTTTCAATTACTCCTTCGTTAATTTAATAGGATTCGATCCTGCGAGAACTCACATGGTTCCTGGCTGTGTTGTTCTTTCATGAGATGGCCAGAAATGGGCCAGTCTTGTCCATGAAGATCTCAATGGCCCAGTTATAGTACAAGCGTAATGCGATAAAAACGATAACTTAATAAAGGCGTGGCTTTGGGGCGAGAGCAGGTCCAGGCATCTGAGCATTTTCTTTACGATGAAAGAAGAAATCACGTTACCAGATTGCTGTCACGTGATGATTGATGGGGTAGGTTGAACAATTTTGGGAGGTCGGTGTTTCTTGATGTGTCATCGGGACTGTTTTCTCCTCACTGATCAACTACGGCAGGTGTAAGACAGCGGAGATGTCTCACCCCAATGTCTGTCTGTCTGTCTGTCTGTCTGTCTGTGGATCCGTCTGTCTGTTGTGGAACCGTCTGTCTGTGGATCTGTCTGTCTGTCTGTCTGTCTGTCTGTCCGCTCGCCCGTCCGTCTGTCCGTCTGTCTGTCTTTCTTTCTGTCTGTCTGTCTGTCTGTCTGTCTGTGGATCTGTCAGTCTGTCTGTCTGTCTGTCTGTCTGTCTGTCTGTCTGTCTGTCTGTCTGTCTGTCTGTCTGGAACCTTTACTCAAACAGATCTCAAACAGTCACTCGTGTTACTAACAGACGTCATCTCATTCCCAGAAGCCACCTGGCCCAACCGTCTGGTTTTACTGAATGAATGACATTTCGTCTGCACCTCGCAATGGCCCATTACTCTAAATTAGCGGCCATTAACCAGGACACTCAGACATATGGTGGATTGGAAGCGCTATTTGGGCAGCGTCCAACATAATTGTCCAGATGGTACAGGCTGAAATAACAGCTACATACCATTCAGTTTACAAAGGGGTGGTTATAATGACTATTAAGGAATAACGGTGTGTTAGAACACACACATATACACACACACACTCACACATACACATACACACCCACCCACCTATCTATTCATACACACATCGAAACCTACCTACCTACACACTCAGACAGACAGACAGGCAGGCAGGCAGGCAGGCAGGCAGACCGACAGGCAGGCAGGTAGGTATTCAGGCAGGCAGACAGGCAGGCAGGCAGGCAGGCAATTCGATCCCTAACACAGACAATTCGAAAAAATAAAACACCGTAATATGTGGCAAACGCAACAAATCAGCCTCATACATGTGAGTGAACTTACAAAGAGAATGTTTGTGAATAAATTGACATCTGTTGATTTTGTTTTGAGATGTCACTTGCAAGAAGAGTGTTGTAGTACTACATAGACCCTCTACTTGTGCACGCATGTGAGACCTAGACAACGAGCGGACAAGCAGGAAAACATCTAAAGGCAATCAACATCTGGTTTTAGATCCAAATTTCAACAATATCATGGACAGACAGAGAAAACAAATAATCTGCACGTCCTAGAAGAAACGAGTTAATACCACAAGCCGATTATAGTCATTAGACTTTGACAGTCAAGATTGTTTATGGCAGATATTGCTTTTTTTTTCTGTGGCTAAGGGCTTGCGAACGCGGTATGTGAGCCCGTATACCCGGGTTCGAAACACAGCGGTGCTGGTTTTTTCGAAAAAAAAGGTATAGGAGCCGGTCGTTCAGAAAGCAATGGCAAACTACTGAACGTAAAATTTGCCCAGGAATCACGAACAGCGAAATGCTGGGGTTGACTGCTACGTCCTGTGAAGGACAAGCAACTTAATTTTCTTTATTATTATTTTGTCTTTGTTCTCGCCGGTTTTGAACTCAAGCGTAGTCCACCACATGCAACTACCTCTAGTGCACTGGACTGATTTTTGCGTGTGGATTAGCTTTCCTTATTACCAGTGCCCCTCGCCATCAGGCGAACCCACTCCGACTTCTGAGGTACTTGTAATTTACATTATCAAGTCAAGGATAAGAAGTCAACATTTTAGTTGAACTGACCGGTGTAGGGGTTGAATCCACTACCCCGGCATCAGCACACCGGAAGTTTAAGAACGAGCGCTCTTATCCATTCGATCATGCTGACTTCCGGGCACGCTGTAAGAAGAAATAAACTGGGGACCTTTGTGACAACCGGCAAGATTGAGGGGGAAGAAATAAACTCGGGACCTTTGTGGCAACTGGCAAGATTGAAGGGGAAGAATTAAACTGGGGACCTAAGTGACATCTAGCAAGATTGAAGGGGTAGAAATAAACCGGGGACCTTTGTGACAACCGGCAAGATTGAGGGTGGAGAAATAAACTCGGGACCTTTGTGACAACTGGCAAGATTGAGGAGGAAGAAACAGATCGGGGACCTTTGTGACAACTGGCAAGATTGGGGGGGGGGGGGGGTGAGAAATAAACTGGAGACCTTTGCGACAACTGGCAAGATTGGCCGGGGGGGGGAGAAATAAACTGGAGACCTTTGTGACAATTGACAAGATTGAGGGGGAAGAAATAAACTGGAGACCTTTGTGACAGCTGGCAATATTGAGGGGAGGGGGAACCATGGGAAGGCATATAAGTAGATATCTGGGAGGCTTGATTACATGGCATCATCGAGACACAAGAACAGAACTGATCAACGACCCCGGTGATCGTGTTAGTCGGCGGTTAGACATGACCGCCAAAGTTGATCGGCATGGCACATGATAATGATGATAAACTGCCGGACTTGGTAGGAGACACATTACATCTTCCATCCCTGCCATATAAATATTTAGAAAAGAAACAGCAAGAGCCATTCAGCCTTCATAATTATCAACATCTATACGAAATGATAATATCATTTTCCCCTTGCGTGCCACCAGGCATGATCGTGTTCCCGCAGGGCTGATTTTCACTCCAATGCAGACCAAACGAGGTACAGAAAAGCCGCCAAACCTTTATAAAAACGAAATAAATAACGAATGTTGTTTTTACTTACGTGCGTAGTGCTCACATTGGAGTGAATAGGTTAACTCATTTTTCTTCAAAGATGTTATAAAAATACTAGGATTTAAAAGAAAACAAAAACGGAAATCCGCCGACGAGAAGAAATAAAAATTATTATTGATCAGATTATATGAACTTTATAGTTTGACTTAATAAAATTATGGCCAAGCACATCCTGGAGGATAAATGTGCATACATGATTCGGGGCCCAGGGATATATAGAAGGATTAATTAAAGAGATGGAAAGATAACTTTAACAGGCTGTATGAAATATCTTTTTACTTGATCATAACTTTTCTGTTTCAGGGCCTAGCGGGCAGTTTTCATTCGGATTTGCAAACAGGGTTTATCATGATCATGACGTGCCATGTTGATAAGCGTGGCCAGTCATGTTTCACCATCTTACACGATCACTAGAGTCGTGGATCAGCTCTGTGTTCATGTCCCGATCATGTCATGTGGTCAAGCCATCCAGATATTTATTTCGCTGCCTTCCCCTTGTTCTTGTTCACCAAGTCTTGCCGATTGTCACCTAGTACTCTAGTTATAATGTTAAGTTTGTGTTGAACGACGTTATACATAGATTTGTTTATGTCTAACAATGTTATACATAGATTTGTTTGTGTTTAACAACGTTATAAATAGATTTATTTGTGTTTAACAACGTTATACATATATCTGTTTGTCTTGAACAACGTTATAGATAGATTTGTTTGTGTCTAACAACGTTATACATAGATTTGTTTGTGTTGCACAATGTTATACATAGATTTGTTTGTGTTGAACGTTATACATAGATTCGTTTGTGTTGAACAACGTTATACATAGATTTGTTTGTTCGAAGCTATGCCACGGTGGTGTAGTGGTTAGTGCGCTTGCCTACCAAGAGAGTGGTTATGGTTCAATCCCTGGCAGAGGTAGGGTTAACCTTTCGGACAAACACAGCTCTAGGGTCGACCTAAGCTTTAAAAACTGGGTAGTCGTCACGTGTGTCATATCGTAACACGCTTGTGGCTTTGGTTGGCCACGTCACAAGATCACCAGAATATTGGATCAGATCTATGTGCTTGTCTCAATTGTGCCATGTGGCCGAGCCATCCAGTTATTTAATTATTTTGTTATGTGCTTGCTCGTTTTGAAATCAAACTTAGTCCATACAAGTGCTACTGATTCCATTGCTCTTGACTGATTTTTTTCATGTGGACTAGCTTTCTTTATTTCCAATGCCCATCATCGTCTGGCGAATCCATACCGACTTGTTAGGTACTTGTAATTTACGTAACCAAGTCAAGGACGAGAAGTCAAAATGTTAGTCTAACTGATCGGTGTAACAGATGCAATAAAGCGAACCAACTCATTGGATAAATTGCGCCAATACTAAAGAACAAATATATTGCTTGATTGATTGATTGATTTAGGAATCGACATCACAGCATTCGGGGCATTCCCATAAGCGCTCCGTCCCCATCCTCAGCAGCCAGCGAAGAGTTCCAACACTAATAGTACCAGTAGCAATCTGATTATATGTCCGTCTCGCCTTTCCTCTGAGCGTTGAGCGTCGGCCAGATCCCCTCGTCACTCCGCGCTGTCTCATTCTTGCCAGACCATGGTAATCCATTTCCTCCTCCGAGGTTTCCACGTGCTCCCACAAGGCCGCAACCACGTCTGCCTTGTCATGTATCAGTGCTCCACCAAGTTCTGCAGAGCCAGCCAATCTGTCCGCCTGTTCATTTCTGAGTACACCGGCATGTCCCGGAGAAAGGATCCAGGCGATGCTTGTCACTCGTGACCTCCGAAGCGAAGCAAGCCACTCCGCACGAAGCCTGCCCGTCCTCACCCTCGTCAGCATGCTTTCTGAGTCAGTTACAATCACGATGTGTGTGTGTGTGTCGTATTCTCCATCCAGCAGAGATTCGCAGTGACCGCCTCCACCTCCATTCTTAAGCTGGATGTTGTGGTATCATCTGCCAGGCTCTCCTGCCCCAAACGTCGACCATTGACTTTGGCTATGAACCCCCGGCCACTTTTCTCACTTCTTGACACCGAACCATCTGTGTAGATAATCACATCACCCGAGTGAGCATTGTCCTGAATTAGTTGCTGAATTTCCACTTCCGTGGCCCCTGCTGGCCACTCCCTGCACTCCCGGCTTAATGTGATTATAACTCTGCACAATTCTGACTGCTCCGCTGGCACTCTGACCCACTCCTCTCCACGCCTAATGTTCTCCAAGGGGCACACCTGTCTGATCATATCCTCTGCCTGAGCCATCCATGATTTCCCTCTTAACAGTCGTTGACCCTTAACTGCGTCCAGCGCCTCATGCAGTGGGTGGTCTGTGTCTGCAGCTACTCTGAGGTATGCCTTCGCCTGCATCACCTTGAGCCTACCAGCAACACTCGGCACACCAAGGATGTAACGCATACACACTACTGGGGTGTCTCTAGTGCATCCCAGAATGACCCGCATAGCTTCGATCTGTATGCGCTCTAACTTCACCAGCTGACTCACTGAGACAGTGAGCAGACCTAATCCATAATCAATTACTGAGATGATCAAGTGCTGGTATAGTGTGAAAAGCATTCTCTGCTCTGTGTCCATTGCAGCCATAGTTTTAAGTGCACTGAGTCTCTTTTGAGATCTTGTCACAACCGTCTCCACATGGTCCTTGAAGGATAGGCTCCTTTCAAATGTGATCCTGTCGCTTGTCGTCCCGGGAGGACGTGGAATCAACAAGCACACCTTTAAGATCCTTATACTTGGGAATTATTGACAGACTTTAGTCTACACCCCTCCGTTCTGTCTTCTATTCACTATCTCTCTCTCTCTCTCTCTCTCTCTCTCTCTCTCTCTCTCTCTCTCTCTCTCTCTCTCTCTCTCTCTCTCTCTCTCTCTCTCTCTCTCTCTCTTATTCCTTCCTAACATACCCTGACAACAGTTTCCTCCAACAATTAATAAAATATTTATTGCTGAAAACTATGTCCGTTGTATGTATTGAATGTGTATATGTAATTTGTAGTGTCTTCTATTGTGAGTGCGAGATAGGACTCTGAATGTCTATGCTCCGTATCACATCTCTCATCTGCATACGGCCAAGCCACAAGACATCACACATATATGGACAGCTCTCACCCTGGATGCTCCGTTCCGCTTGAGTCTGGACGTAATCCAATTCTGAATTAAACTGTTCACCGTTTGATCACTATAAAATCAGGCGATTATGATAAGTTTGAATTCAGCATATTTCCCTTTCTTGGAAGATAGTAACATCCATCACTGAAACACATCACCACTGTCTCTTAATTACTTAACAGTTTTTAAATACATGTAAACTGTTCTTGAGTTCTTCAATGTTTCTTTTAGGTGAGTACCCAATTCAAATATATTTAGCCTATTTCGCTCTGCCTTTATAGAATGAAAGTCCTTTCAATGGTTTTCAAAAACCTGTTATTTGCAATTCGTTATGTCAGCCCACGATTAGTGAATGGCTATGTTGAAGTTGCTCTAGTGAAGTACTTTCACTGCACAAGTGAAGTTAATTTCTTTAATCTTCTCTGAGTATGTCAGGAGTTTTCGTGAAACCTTATATAATCTATGTTAGTCCATGAATTGAAATACACAAGCACCTAAGCACTAATATCCCATCGCCTTTAAACAATAAGGGACGTATATCTCTTTTCTAATTACGGACACATAGATATTCTCCGTCCAGTTTGGGAGTACACTAACCCCAAAAACAAGTTTCCACCAAAGAATCGGCACAGCCAGACGCGAGAGGTACATCGGGAAAACAAAGCACCTCGTCAACCAACACAGAACTGGCACTATTAGCCACCGGACGCTGATGAATATGCTGGGGGGGGGAGGATCTGAGCACCTATGGACATGTCCGGAGTGCAACGAAGATACCCAACTGATAACTGATAACTGATAACTGATAACAAGTTTCCACCAATTTATACCGAGTTCCAATTCTCCGTTCTCTTTTGATGTCACTACATCAACAATCGTATTTTGCCGTTTCCTTCACATCAAAAGTCTGTGAAATCACGTATTCAGTCCTGGCCGCTCCGTTTCGTCTTTCTCTGCTAATCCCCGTTTTCCCCAACTCTCGTACATCAATCAGTTTTAACGCTTTGATCCACGTCTTCGTGTGTTCCCCAACCCGATGTCTCCGCGTCTCCGTTGCTTGTCCGATAAGATCGGCAGACAATGACCCCTCACAACGGTATCTTAATTCTATACCATTCAGTCAATAACCTTCACTTTGTCCTCGCTCAAAACTGAAGGCTCGATTGTTATTCTGACTCACGGTCCATAATTTTCCATCCTCCTACATTGCAAGTAATTTTATATTACAGTTTATCAGAGAATCACTAAACTCACAGTATCCCTTGACAGATCCCCAGATACTTCAGTTTGTTCTCTCTGCTGACATTTCTACCATCTATTGCGAGGCTTGGGACATCCGCTCTCACAATCCTGTTGTCCTCTTGGAAGAAGCTTCCCGCTTTCCAAAACTCTTGCAGCTTGACAGCGACTATCTTCTCTAGAACCTTCCCAAATGTATTTTGAAGGGTGATGATTCTAAAGCCGCTAAGCTTTGACTGATCCTTGAATGGTTTTGGGAGAGGGATGAGATAGCTGTGCACCCAATCCTGAGGTACTGACGCTGTCCTAATGCTCTGGTTAAAGCAGTCGATCATCTCCTCCAGGTCTGCATCACTCAAACCCTTCATGTGGCCATACCTGTCCTTTGCCTAGCAGGCAATGCTAGGGTGACCGTTTATTTCCTGCAATATCCAAACTTTACCTATGGATTCATTTAAACACGGGAATCGTTGCCGTAGCTACGGAGCACGTGCTCTGTGCTTGACACATCCCTCGCTAGCGAAGAGAGAGAGGAGAAGAAGACGAGGAAATGGTGTGAGAAGATGGCATAGAAATAGGAGGTCAGGCGCCAGGAGAACAAGACGAAAAGTGGAGAGACTATGTTTCAACTATGTAAGAGTGGGATACTGGAATTGTCGCAGTGCCAGACAGAGAGGTCCTGTATTAGAGAGACTAATATATGATTTTGATGTCCTCATGCTCCAGGAGCTAAATACAGACAAATACCATTGCCCTGGGTACGCCAGTTATATAAACCCTACTGGGTAGACGAGACATGGACAAGGTCTTCTGGTGAAGGAAGGAGTGAAGCATGTGGTACTTGACTTGAGCCAGTGGAATCACAATGCAAGAGAGGTCCAGGGTATACAAATGGAGATAGGTGGCTTAAGTTGGATCATCATAAATGTATATGCCACAGTGGACTGTTTTGTCAGAAAGGAACACTTGGACTGGCTTAAGGAACTGGAGGAATTACCAGGTGATAGGCTACTCATATGTGGAGACTTTAATGCAAGGTACAGAGATTGGGACAGTAGTGGAGAAAATCGACAGGGAATTGCCCTTGCGGATGCCATGGTGGACTCCGATGTGGTCTGCATAAATGATGGTAGGCCGACTAGAATGGCAATGAGGCCTGGCGATGCAGACACAGCTATTGACTTGGCACTTGTCTCCCAGTCATCAGTCCTTGATATAAAGTGGACTGTTTTGAATGACCATGGGAGTGATCACATGCCATGCTCAGTCCTGATCTCTAAACCCAGGAAAGTTAAAGCTGGGAGAGCGCGCAAGACCTTCCGGTATGAGAGGACCGATTGCCCTCTTGGATGCCTCAGGCAAGGGACATGCAACAGGACTGTAAAAACTCCCGTTTTGCAACCCCCATGGTGAACCCCAGAAGTAGACCATGCTTGGAAAGCAAAGAGAGCTGCAGTGAAGCAGCTAAAGAAAGTGCGACATGACACTTCAAAGCTCACGAGAGGAAGTGGACACAGCGGAAAATGTCAAGAAAGACAATGTGGAGGTTTTCAAGAGCTGTGCTGCAGAGGCCAAAAAGGCAAAATGGGAATTTTCATGAAGGAAATTGGAGGTGATAAAACACTGCGAAAAGTCTGGAAACTGCACAGGCAAATGCAGAGAAAAGATCGGCCTATGACAGTGGGAACAATTTATAGAGATGATGGTGTGCGCGTGACAACAGACAAAGAGAAAGGGGAGGCATTTCTCCAGAGATTTTTAAAGCAGACCAATCATAATGATGCGGACACCAGGGATGCAGTTAGATAGGAGTTATCTGGCACCACGAAGAATATGCATTATGAAGACATCATGCGGGTGGAAGATGTTAAACACATTTTGAAAAAGAACAAACATATATCAATAGTTACTAAGACAGCACTTTACAACACAATCTTCCTACCAACTCTATGCTACCAAAGCCAAACGTAGACAATGACCTAAAAAAGAGAGAGAGAGAGAGAAAAGAAGAATCACAACAACTGAAAAGAGATTCCTGAAAAGAATACTCAATGCATCTAGAAGAGATATGATCAGAAATAAAGAAATCAGGACTAAAGTTGGGGGTTATGGCAGCGCTAAATTTTATTACAAGGAAGCAAGTCAAATGGTTTGGCCATGCAAGTAGGTTACCAACTAACAGTATACCTCAACAAACAATGATGTACAGACCAAATGGAAGCAGAGGAAGAGGTCGACCACGTAATCGATAGACAGAGGGAATAGCAGATTCCATGGGTCTATAGATACATGAAACCCACAAGCGGGCACTCCTCCGCTGTTTATATTTCACCTCGACACAGCAAGGTACAAGAGAAACTTGATGAGATGAGATGGCAGGTGTAGGAGTTGAACCCGCTATCTCGCCATCAGCACACCGGAAGTTTAAGAGATTGCGCTCTTGTCCATTCGGCCATGCTGACCTGCATGTGTTCTTCTATTTATTGAATGTTGTGTCTGCATAGTTGGCATGGTTTTATTTGCTTGAATCCCTGCGCTCCTCTTTCTGTGCTTGGTGTCTTTTTGAAAACTAGTCTGTGTGTTATTTCTTTGGCTTTGGCTTTAGGTTTGTTGTGTAAGTTAGTGACGGTACAGCTGTAGCCTTTCAAGTAATATTTGTATCCTCTTTTGATTTTCGGGTATAATGGTAGTGTTTGTTGTTTCACTAAGTATTTGCATATCTGCTTGGTTGTCTGTTGTGTTAAATGTTCATTGCCTTGTATTGCTTGCATACATGCTCTGTAGTATTGTGGTAGTGTGTCATAATAATGTGATGTTGTGTTGTCTATTTCCCCATGCTGGAGTATTAGAATTGCAATGTAGTGTAATGCAAGAGAATGCTGTTCTGGATTACTGATTATGTGTCCTGTTTTGTGGGCATCCTTAGTCCCACAATGTGCCTTTCGGTCGATCGTTGTCCACCAAGGCCGGTCCGCCAGTGTTAGTAGACAGTGATTTGGTGATTCTAGTTTACAGTTTGAATGATCGTGTCTGCACCCTAGCCAGATCAAGTGCAGATAAATCTACACTTTAATCTTAATCAAAAGGCGGATATGTTTAGCGTTTATGGGAATACGCCAAGTTCTACGATTTCCATTCTTAGCTCAACTCATTTCATCTCCCCCGGTTTCATTTCCTCTACTATTGTAAAACCAAGACAACTCACATTTCATGTCATGAACGTGCCTTTTACTCCACAATGTCCCTTTAACAACCCCAACCCCAACCCCAACCGTCGCCATTTAACTTTTTATAAATAGAATCGGGGGAAACCCCCCCCCCCTTTCCCCCCCCCTTTTCCCCCCCCCTT
>JACEFZ010008502.1:0-11399 GCA_014155875.1 Cepaea nemoralis
CTTTAGATGTTGAAACCCGAATAGATTTTTGTCTACCAATAAAATCTGTGTGAAAACTGTTACCTTTTTGTTTGTTTTCTTTATTGATGTTTTATGTCGTATTTGTTATGTCATACACTATAATTACTTGACCACGCACGCCACCTCTGATGAGTCACTAGAACACGCCACCTATGATGAGTCACTAGACCACGCCTACATTTTTGGGGAAAAAAGAGTTATCGCCCTTTGAGGTGGAATATCGATTCCCACCTCAAAAATACGCTGGATAATGTACCTATACACTACTGTCCGAATCGAAAGCTCACTGTGTGGATGTCATCTGCAGACTGCATTCTTCTGGTTTCCGGAGGAACACTATGGTGAACGGAAGGCCCAATATACGGAAGTGAGGCTAAGCAGCCATGTGCAGGACGTGAGGATTCCTTGGGTGAGCCAAGTACCAGAGTGCTGTGTGTCGGCTCTGCAAGTATGGAAGCCTCCTTGGATGGCGGAGAATGTCCATGGTCTGTCCCTGCCTTCCCTTGAGGGTTGACCAGGATGTCTTTGGCTGTTCTATATGGGCCAGCTGGGATGGGGGATAACACCACAACAGTGAGAGTCAAACGTCCTAAGAAACCCCCGGGAAGGTTAATCCGGTCAACAAATTCCCGCAGAAGTTGGATGTGTCGGCCTAACGGCGCAAGAACGCAGCTCTGCTGTAAACAGGCACAACGCAATCACGTCCGGAAAAGAAAAAAAACTCCGGATGAACGCAGAAGAAGATATATAGATAGACCGCTCAAACATGTTGTTTAAACTGTAGCAAAGCATACATGGGCATCTGATGTTTTCGACAGATTTAATTTGTTGAATAATAAACTGTGTGCAGTCATTGCACAAGCACTTAGCGAATGTTACTGCATCTAAAGTTTAAGTCTGATGTTCATATTTAAGAAGCATACTTGCCTGGCACGGGAGCTACCATGATCAATAAGGTGGCGCTCCCAGGTTGAGGCCCTTCCATTGCACTTCGGTTGGGTTGACGCCTGCGATCACCCCAAATGTGGGTGACTCGAGTGCGTAATTTTTTCGTAAGGGGGACTGCGTTCGCGCTATCCCCTCAACATAAAAGGAAAACGCGATGAATTTCGGGTGTCGATTATGTCATACACGCAGATTTTATTAGACACGTGTCCAGTCCGCAAGGAGACTTGAGGTCAACGTCTATGTTTCCACTTCATCATACTGCAGGCTTGAATACACGTAACATTCAACATGCCTCAATTTCTGTTTTAGTGATATTTATTTAAACACAAGTATTTATTACTTGTTATTTGATGTACACTTTCAGAAGTTCAATTCGTTTGTGTGATTTTCGTGCCAGGTTTGCCATTTTCTGTCACTATTTTGACAAGGTGGGAGCAATGTGGTACTACATGTTCCAAATTTACATGCAAATTTCAATCGTTGAGCTTTCTTACCTAATAGAGGAAATCGATTCATTTACACGTTGATTTATAAACCTTATCGTTCGTTTTAATATTTACCGAACCCGCAAACTGTCTGTCAAACGAAGATAACTTGTACAGCCAAGTTCTCGCATAAACTATTTAAAGGCCACTACAGCACACAGATAATTTCCTTATCAAGGGAAATAACCACACTATCTTAAATGTTTTCATCATAGCCAGGTTTGCATAACATAGACTAACTGATATTAAATTATACAGAAGATTAAAATCCCGAAGATGAGCTCATTTCTGAAATATGCAAAATGCCTTCCATTGTTAGGAAATTAACTGGAAGAATACAGAATACGATTTATGGTTTTATAATATTTTGAGGAGAAAAACCTGACAAAATCCGAAATGAAGTCATAAAACTGACGTCCTTTTTATGTCCTTTCACTATCACGCGCGCGCGCGAGATAGATAGATAGATGGAGGGAGGGGGGAAAGTTGTTACTTGTTATCCGTAATATAAAGGGGGATAGTATTTATTTGCTTTATTTATTTATTTTATATTTTGATCCCTCTTGTGCTCTCTCTCTCTCTCTCTCTCTCTCTCTCTCTCTCTCTCTCTCTCTCTCTCTCTCTCTCTCTCTCCATCCCCTCGTTCTCTCTCTTAAACGCCATACATACATGTTTTAAATTTACTTTGTAAAGAGGGACACTTGTTGCAGTGATTAATTTATGATTCATTGCTTGATACAGCTAAATTTGTTTAAATCCGAAAATGTTTAGTTTTCATTATGTTACATTTTAAGAAACGATTCTTTACTGTTATTTCACGCTTACATTGACTGATTGATTGGAGTTATGAAGATGTTAACAAGCGTAAGTTGACCATTACATTCTTTTGATATATTCTTGCTGTCGTTAGAAGGATCGATGCAACCCATAAACTACACAGAATGGTATGGAACTATTGGTCAAAAGCATATTATAGTTCGATTAGCAGCTGGGTGTTAGGTTCTTAGGGGAAATAATAATATTATTTTAATAATAATAATATATTAAGGGGAAGTAATACGTGTGATAACTAAAATACAAATTAATAGTTTTCCACTGACGTTACATATGTAATTTATATCGGAAGTCTTTATAAATTAAATGCAAAAGATATGTTGCGTTATATTTATACAATGTCTACTAAAAAGCATATAAATAGAAAGTAAAAGAAATACATTACGCAAGCTAATGTAAATTTTGTAAATGAAATAAATATCCTGATAATATCACTGTCTGGCAATCCTCATATGAAAGAACCTTGTCATTTAGTAGGATAATTCTGATCTGTTGGGCCTCTGGCCCACAGTTTGGAATCACGTGATGACTGCGGTGTATGATTCATGTGAGTTAAACCCGCGAGGAGATGGTCCTTGAACCGCCCATCTGCCTACCTATTCTGACCTACTAAATGGCCCGTTTCACATAACCAAATAAAAACTAAATAGCCAGTTTTGCATAACATAGACTAACTGATATTAAATTATACAGAAGATTAAAATCCCGAAGATGAGCTCATTACTGAAATATGCAAAATGCCTTCCATTGTTAGGAAATTAACTGGAAGAATACAGAATACGATTTATGGTTTTATAATATTTTGAGGAGAAAAACCTGACAAGATCCGAAATGAAGTCATAAAACTGACGTCCTTTTATGTCCTTTCACTATCACGCGCGCGCGCGAGATAGATAGATAGATGGAGGGAGGGGGGAAAGTTGTTACTTGTTATCCGTAATATAAAGGGGGATAGTATTTATTTGCTTTATTTATTTATTTTATATTTTGATCCCTCTTGTGCTCTCTCTCTCTCTCTCTCTCTCTCTCTCTCTCTCTCTCTCTCTCTCTCTCTCTCTCTCTCTCAATTATAATTGAAAAAAATTTAAAAAAAAATTTTTTGTTTTTTTTCTTTTTAAAAAAATATGAAAAACCCAAGTGGAAAATTTAAAAAAATTTTTTAAAATTTTATTTTGGGGTATTTTTTTAAAAAATAAAAAAAAATAAAGGGAAATAAAAAAATTTTTAAATTTTTATAAAATTTTAATGGGTTTTTTTTTAAAAAAAAATTATATTTTTAAAAAAAATTTTAAAAAAAAAATTTGGAAAAAAAAAAAATTTTTCCCGTTTTAAAATTTTTTAAAGAAAAATTTTATTTTAAAAAAATTTTTTTCCCCCCTTTTTAAAAAGTTTAAAAGATAAAAGTTTGGGTTGGAGTTTAAATTTTAATGGGAAAAATCTGTTTCCCCAAAAACCCTTAAAAACCCCTAATTTAAAAATTTCTTTTCCAAAAAAAATAAAGAGTTTTAAAAAAAATTTTTTTTAAAAAGGGAAAAATTTTCCCCGGATTCAAAATCTCTTTTTTTAAAATTTAAAAAAACAAAAATTTATTATAAATTTTTTTAAAAAAAAAAAAAACCCGGGGAAAAAAAAAAATGGGGGAAAATTTTTCTTTGGGGGTTAAAAAAAAGGGGGGGGGGTTTTTTTTTTTTTTTTTTAAAAATTTTGTGGTTTTTCTTTTTTTTTTTTTTTTCCCCCCCTTTTTTTTTTTTTTCTTTTCCCCTTTTTTTTTTTTTCTTTTTTTTTTTTAAAAAACCCCTTTTTTTTTTTTCCTTTTTCCCTTTTTTTTTCCTTTTTTTTTTTTTTTAAAAATTTTTTCTTTTTTACCCTTTTTTAAAAAATTTTTTTTTATTTAAAAAACTGTTGAATTTTTTTGAATTTTTCGTAATTTTTTAAAAATTTTTTTTTCTTTTTTTTTAAAGGGACAAAAAATTTTTTCAGTGGTGGTTGGTTTAAGGGAAAATTTATTAAAAAATTTTTTTTTTAATATTTTTTTAAAAAAATTAAAAAAAAAAAAATTAAAAAATATTAAAAATTTTAAAAAAATTTAAAAGGGGGTTTTTTTTTAAAAATAAAAAATTTTTTAAAAATTTTAAAGAATAAAAAGAAAAATAAAATAAAAAAAAATTCCATAATTAAATTTTTAATTTAATAAAACCTTTTTTATGGGTTTTCTTTTTCCCGCAAAAGGGGTAAAAAGGGGTTTTCCCGGTTAAAAGGGGGGGGTTTTAAAACCCCCTTTCCTTTTGAACCCCCTTTCCCCATTTAAAAAAAATCCCCTTTTCCCCCCCAAAAAAAATATAAAGGTTTTTCGGGTAACCCAAAAAATTCCAAAACCCCCAAAAATTTACAAAAAAAGTTTCCCTTTTTAAAAAATTTTGGGGGGGAAAAAAACAAATTTTTAAAAAATTTTTGAAAAAAACCGAAATTAATTTTAAAATTTTGTTCCTTTTTTTTATTTTACTTTTAAAAAAGAATTTTTTATTTTTTAAAAATTTTTTGGGGAACCCCAAAAAAAAGGGGCTTTTAATTTTTTTGGGGGTATGAAAAAATAAAATCCTTTTTTTTTTGTAAAATAAAAAATTTTTTTTTCTTTTTTTTGAATTTTAAAAAAAAAAGGGGTTTTTTTAAAAAAATTTTTTTTTAAAATTTAAATTTTTTTCATTTCCTTTTTTAAAACATAAAAAAATTTATTTTTTAAAAAGGGGAATTGCATTTTAAAAAAGAAATGGGTTTTGAAATTGGGGGGCCGTCAAAAAACGTAAAGGGGGGTCCCTTTTGGGGGCCCCCAGGAAGCTTTTTGAAAAAGTAGGGAAGTTTTAAAAAAACCAGTGGGGAGAAAAAAAGGGGGGCAACAGAAATAAAGGGGGGCCCAAAAAGAAAACACCGAACCCGGAAAAAACCCGGGGGGAACACGGGGAGGGGGGAAAATAAAGGGGTCAAAAAGTGAAACCGGAAAAAAAACCAAAAGTGCCTTCAAAACCCCGGTGCCCGGGGGTTTTTTCCCTTTGGGATCCAAAGGGTATTTATACTTAAAATTAAAATAATCCCCTATACTTTAAATTTTTTTTTTGGGTTTCTGGGCTTTTTTGTTTTTTGACCCGGCTTTAAAAAAATTTTTTCCAAATCCCTTTGGAAACTCCCCTGAAATTTTTGGGTTTTTTTGGCCCGGGCGTTTTTTTTTTTAAAAATTGAACCCCAAAAAAAACCCCCCGGGGAAAAAGGGGTTTTTAAAAAAGGGGGGTTTTTTTGAACTTTTTTTTTTTTGGGAACAAACCCCCCCAAACCCCTTTTAAAGAAAAACCCCCTGGGGTTTTTTTGTTTTTGGTTTTGTTTAAAAATTTTTAAAAAAAAAATTTTTAAAATTTTTAAAAAAAAAAAACCCCCCCCAAACCCAAGGGGTTTAAAGGGTTTTAAAATTCCCTTAAAAGCCCCTTTTCAAAAAAAAAAAAAAAGGCCCCTTTTTAAAAAAAATGAAATTTTAAAAAACGGTTTTTTTCCCCGGGGGGTTTTTTAAAAAAATCCCTTTTTTCTAAAAAAACCCCTTTTGTTTTAAAAAAATGAAAAAAAAAAAAATTTTAAATATTTAAAAAAAATTTAAAAAAACCAAAACCCACCCCTTTGTTTTAGGGGGGGGAAATTTTGAAAAAAGGGGAAAATTTTTTTTTATTTTTTAAAAAAAATTTTTTTTTTTTTTTTTTTTTTCCCCCTTTCCCTTCCCCCCCCTTTTTTTTTTTTTTCCCCCTTTTCTTTTTTTTTTCTTTTTTTTTTTAAAGCCCCTTTTTTTTTTTTTTTTTCCCCCTTTTTTTTTTTTTTTTTTTTTTTTTTAAAAAAAATTTTTTTTTTTTACATAAGTTTTTATTTTTTAAACCCTTTTTTTTTTTTTTAAATTTTTCCGTAATTTTTTAAAAATTTTTTTTTCCTTTTTTTTAAAAGTAAAAATTTTTTTAATTGGTGGGTTTGGTTTAAGAAAAAATTTTTAAAATTTAAATTTTAAAATATAAATTTTTTTAAAAAAATAAATTTTTAAAAAAAATATGGAAAATTTTTAAAAAAAAAATATTATAAAATTTTTTATTTTTAAAATTTTAAAATTAAAAAAAAAAATTTTTAAAAATAAATTTTTAAAAAAAAATAAATTAAAAATTTCCCAAAACCCCATGAAAAATTTTTTAAAAAATTTTTAAAAAAATTTTAAAATTTTTTGGAATTTAAAAATTTATTTAGATTAGGGGGCCCCAAAGGAATTTTGATGATTTTATTAAACCCCGGGAAAACCTTAAAAAATTCCCTTTTTAAATTTAAAACGTTTTCCCAAAAAAAAAAAAAATGGGATATAATTAAAAAATTTTAAAAAATGGGAAAAACAAAAAATTTTTTTTTAAAAAAAACAAATAAAAAAAACATAAATTTTAAATTTGGGGGAAATTTTTCCAAATATTTTAAAATTTTTTTTTCCTTTTAAATTTTTTTGTTTTTTTTTTTTTTTTTTAAGAAAATTTTTAAAAAAAATAATTTTTGTTTAAATTTATTGTAAATGTTTTTTAAAAATTACCTTTTTATTTTTTTTTTTTAATCTTTTTAAAATTCCCAAAAAAATTTTTTTTTTTTTTGTTGGGTTTTTTAAAAAAAAATTTTTAAAGTTTTTAAAAAGAAAATTTTTTAAATGTATTTTTTAAAAAATTTTTTAAAAACTTTGAAAGTTTAATTTTTTAAAAAATTAGGGTTTTTTAAACGGGGGTTTTTAAAAAAATGCAAATTTTTGGGCCCCGGGAGGGGGAAAACCATGAATTTAAATTAAAGGAAAGCTGGGGAAAAAAGAGGGGGCAAACGAACCCAAAAAAAGGGGGGGGAAAAAAAAAATTTTAAAAAAAAGGATTTTAAAAAAGAGTTTGAAAGGGGGTGGGGGGCGCAAATTTAAAAGGGTTTTAAAAAGGGAAAACTTCCAAAAAAAAATTTTTAAAAAAACCCGGGTCTTACCCCCTTTTCTTTTCCCCCCCTGGTAATTTCGTTTTTAAATTTTAAACAAATTAAATTTTTAAAATTTTCCCCTTTTAGGTTTTTTTTTACTTTTTGTCTTTTAACTTTGGCCCCCCATCCCAAAAGAATTTTGGGGAAACTTTTTCCCCCTGGGTGGGTTTTTTTAAAAAATACGGGGTTTTAAAATGGCCTTTTGGGTTTTTTCCCCCCTTTTAACCCTTAAAAACCCTTTTTGGAAAAATTTTTTTTAAACTTGGGTTAATTTGGCCCCGGTTTTTTTTTTGGAAAAATCCCTTTTAAAAAAGCCTTTTTTTTTTGGGTAAAAGGGGCCAATTTCCTTTTTTAAAAAATTTTTCAATTTAAAAAACCAAAAAAAAAAAAAAACCCCGGGGAATCCAACCCCTTTTTTTATATTTTCCCCCAAAGGCCTTTTTTATTTTAAAAAAGAAAAAAATGCCCAAAAAAAAAAAAAAAAAATTTGAAATAAAAACCCGTTTTATATTTTTAAAAAAAATTTCCCCAAAAAAACGGAAAATCATTTAAAAAAGGGTTTTTTTTAAAAAAAAATTTAAAAGAAGTCAAAAATTTTTTTATTTTTAAAAAAAACCCAAAGAAATGAAAAAAGGGGGTTTTTTTTAAGGGGGGGGGAAAAGAATAAGGGGGTTTTTTTTTTTTAAAAATTTTTTTTTTTTTTTTTTTTTTTTTTCCCCCTTTTTCCCCCTTCCCCCCCCCCTTTTTTTTTTTTTTTCTTTCCCCCAAAAAAATTTTTTTTCTTTTAAAAAATTTTTTTTTTTTCTTTTTTTTTTTTTTTTTTTTTTTCTTTTTCCCCTTTTTTAAAAACCTTTTTTTCCCTTAATTTATTTTTAAAAATTTTTAAAAAATTTTTCAGTTTTTAAAAATTATTTTATAATTTTTGGGGAAAGAATTTAAATTTTTTTTTTTTTTTAGAAATTTTAAAATAAATTTTTTGAATTTTTGGGGTTTTTAAAGAAATTTTTTTTTATTAATTTTAATTTTTGGGGTAATATTTTTTTAAAAAAAATTTAAAAAAAAATTTGAATAAAAAAATTTTTATTTTTAAAAAATTTTGTTTTTTTAAAAATTTTTTAAAAAATAAAAAAAAATTTTAAAAATAAAAGGGGAATAAATAAAAAAATTTTAACCAAAAAAATTTTTTAAAAAAATAAAAAAGTTTTTTTTTTCCCCTTAAAAAATTAAAAAAAGTAAAAATTTTGGCCCGGGAAAGGGAAAGGGCCGATTCCCAATCCCAAAAAACCTTTCCCCCTTTTTAAAATTTTCCTTTTTCCCCCCCCCAATTTAAAAAAAAATTTTTTTTAAAAAAAAAATTTTAAAAAAGAAAAATTTAAAGGGAAAAAATTTTAAAAAAAAATTTTGGGGTTTTAAAAAATAAAAAAAAAAATAAAAAAATTTTTAAAAAACGAAATTTTGGGGGTTTTTACTAAATTTTTAAAATTTTTTTTGTTTTTTTAATTTTTTTCTTTTTCTTTTTTTTTTTTGGGAATGGTTTTAAAAGGGAAAAATTTCTTTTTTCCGTTTTAAAAAAAAAATAAATTTACTTTTTGTTTTTTAAAAAAAAGTTTTTTTCATTTTTTGTTTTTTTAAAAATTGATTTTTTAAAATTATTTTTTTTTTAAAAATTTTTTTTTAATTTACTTTTCCCCCCCAAAAGGGATTTTTAAAAATTTAGAAACGTTTTTAAATTGGTTTAAAAAAAAAAATGGGTTTTTTAAACGCCGGGGTTTTTAAAAAAAAAGGGGGGGGCCCCCCTCCCAAAAATTGGAAAACTTTTTAAAAAGAATTGGGTTTTTTTAAAAGGAGTTTGGGGGCCCAAAAAGAGGGGGCAAACAAGGGAAACTCGGAAAAAAGGTCCAAAGAAACTTAAAAAAAAAAAAGGTTTTAAAAAATGGGGGTTCTAATGGGGAAAAAAGGGGGGGGAAAAAGGGGGCATCAAAAAAAGGGGTATAAAAAATTTTTCCTTAAAACCCTGCCGGGGGGTGGGGGGTTTTTTTCCCCCCCTTTGGGCCCAAAGGGGGGCAAAGGGAAAATTTTACTTAAAAGTTTTAAAATTTAAAGTTTAAAAATTGGGGGTTTAGCTTTTTACTTTTTCGGGCTTTTTTTTTCTCCCCTTTTTAAAAAATTTTTTAAAAAAATCCCTTTTTAACAGGGGTTTTAAACCCCTTTTTTTGTTTCCCGGGGAAAAAGGGTTTTTTTTTGGGGGTTCAACCCCTTTTAAAAAATTTTCCTTTTTAAAGTTTTAAAAAATTTTTTAAAAAAATTTTTGAAACCCTTTTTGGGGTTTTTTTTGGGAAAAATCCCGGAAATTAAAAAGGGTTTTTCCCAAGGAAACCCTTGTTTTTTAAATTTTTTTTGGGTTTTAAAAAAAAATTTTTTTTTAAAAAAAAAAAAAAATTTCCCAAAAAAAAAAAAAATTGGCAGGGTTTTAAACCCCGGGGATTTTTGGGGTTTAAGCCCTTTTGGGTTTTTTAAAAAAAAAATAAAAAAAAAAAAAATTTTTTTTCCCAAGAAAAAAAAAGAAAATTAAAGAAATTTTTTTGAAATTAAAACCCCCTTTGGACAAAAAAAAATTTTGGGGTTAAAATTTAAAAAAAAAATAAAAAAGGTTTATAAAATTTTAAAAAATTTTTTTAAAAAAAGGGAAAATATGAAAGGGGAATTTCATTTTTTTAATTAAAGGGGTGTTTTTTTTTTTAAAAATTTTTTTAAAACCCCCGTCCTTTTTCTTTTTCTTTTTTTTTCTTTTTCCCTTTTTTGTTTTTAAAACCCAAATAATGCTTTTTCCCTGTAAAAAAATTTTTGGGTTTTTTTTTTGTTGGAAGTTAAAAAAAATTTTAAATTTTTAAAAAAGGACTTTTTTTTAAAAATATTTTTTAAAAAAAATTTTTTTTTATGGAAATTTTAAAATTCATTTTAAAATTTTAAAATTTTTTTAAAAGGGTTTTAATGGGAATCAAAAAATTTTTAAACCCCCGGGGAAAAAAATTTTTTTTTTTAAAAATTGCGGGGTTTTTTTAGGAGGGTCGGGAAAAAATTTTAATAAAAACTAGGGGGGAAAAAAAAAAAACAAAATTTTAAAAAAATTTTAAACAAGGGGCTTTTGCAAAAAA
The DNA here is from genome assembly GCA_014155875.1 of Cepaea nemoralis. Lineage (NCBI taxonomy): Eukaryota > Metazoa > Mollusca > Gastropoda > Stylommatophora > Helicidae > Cepaea > Cepaea nemoralis. The sequence goes on from JACEFZ010008502.1 coordinate 10,454, forward strand.
GGGTTTTTTTGGGGGAAAAAGTTTAAAAAAATATGGAAAAAGAAATGGTAAACCCAAAATTTTTTAATTTAAAAATGCCGGGATTTCTGGGGGATCCCTTTAAATTGGGTTTGTTTGGGGGGTTTTTTTAAATACCTTTTCCCCCGGGGATATTTAAAAGTTTTTCAATTAAACCCCCCAAAGGGGCCTTTTTGTATTTTCCCTTCCCGCCCAAAAAAAAAAATCTTTTAAAAAATAAGGGAAATTTGGAAAAAAACCCGGGGGGTTATTAGGGTTTTTAAACCTTTTTTGGTTTTTGGGGAAAAAGAAAATTTTTTAAAATTTAAAACCCCCCTTTTTTTTTAAAAAATTCGGGGTTTTTTGGGTTTTGTTTTTTTTTTTTTTGAAAAAAATTTTTAAAATTTAAGGTTTTCCCCTTTTTTAAATTGGGGTTTTTTTCCCTTTTTTTTATTTTTTAAAAAAAAAATCCAAAAATGAAAAAAAAAAAAAAATTTAAAAAATTTTTTTTTGTTTTTGGGAGTTAAAAAAAAGTCAAAAAAAAAAATTTTCCCCAATTGGCCGTTTTTTAATTTATTTAAAAAAAATTTCTAACCCCCATGTTTTTTTTGAAAAACAAATGCCCTTTTTTAAATAAAAAACTCCGGGTTTAAAAAAAGAAAATAAATTTTTAAAATTTTTTAGGGACTGAAAAGCAAAAATTTAAAAACCCGAAAAAAGACTTTAAATTTTTTTAAATTTTTAAAAAACCCCCGAAAAAAAAGGTAAAAAAAATTTTGGGGAAAAAATTTAAAAAAGAAATTTTAACCCCCCTTTTTTTTTTTCCAAAAAAATAGGGTGTTTAATTAAAATTTTTTTCAAATTCTTTTTGAAAATTAAAAAAAAAACAAAACCCGCCCTTTTCCCCTAAACCAAAAAGGGGGTTTGGGGTTTTTGGGAAAATTTTTTT
>JACEFZ010008503.1:0-12833 GCA_014155875.1 Cepaea nemoralis
TTGCATGTCTTGGAATTTCAGTTTCCCCTTGCATTTTGGAATACATCATATCTTCGATCCCTTAGCATGTTCTGTTAATGAAACAGTATCTATCGATCCATTAGCATGTTCGGGAAATGAATTAAACTATCATATTTGGGTTTTTTTTCAATTTTCCCTTTTTTGGGCAATATCATCCCAATTTTTGGAAATGTACTCGGCCCCCTTTTTTGGGGCAATTTTCCCCCTTAGCATGTTCTGTTGGAATTACATCAGTATCTATCGATCCTTAGCATTTTGTGGAAAGTACATCAGTATCTATCGATCCATTAGCATTTTTGAAATAAATTTTTCCCCTTTGGGTTTTTGTGGAATGTACACAGTATCTATCGCCATAGCATGTTCGTTGGGAATGTACATCGTATCTACGATCCCATTAGCATGTTCTGTGGAAATGTACATCAGTATCTATCATCCATTGCATGTTCTGTGAATGTACAATCTTCATCGTCATTATGATGTTACAATGTACATCAGTATCTATCGAGTCATACGTATTTCGACTACAAAAGCTAGTATCGATCCATTAGCATGTTGTTGAAATGTACATCAGTATCTATCGATCCATTAGCATGTTCTGTGGAAATGTACATCAGTATCTATCGATTCCATTAGCATGTTCTGTGTGGAAATGTACATCAGTATCTATCGATCCCATTAGCATGTTCTGTGGGAAATGTACATCAGTATCTATCGATCCCATTAGCATGTTCTGTTGGAAATGTACATCAGTATCTATCGATCCCATTAGCATGTTCTGTTGGAAATGTACATCAGTATCTATCGATCGATCCATTAGCATGTCTTGGAAATGTACATCAGTATCATATCGATCCATTAGCATGTTCTGTTGGAAATGTACATCAGTATCTATCGATCCATTAGCATGTTCTGTTGGAAATGTACATCAGTATCTATCGATCCCATTAGCATGTTCTGTTGGAAATGTACATCAGTATCTATCGATCCCATTAGCATGTTCTGTTGGAAATGTACATCAGTATCTATCGATCCCATTAGCATGTTCTGTGGGAAATGTACATCAGTATCTATCGATCCCATTAGCATGTTCTGTTGGAAATGTACATCAGTATCTATCGATCCCATTAGCATGTTCTGTGGGAAATGTACATCAGTATCTATCGATCCCATTAGCATGTTTCTGTGGGAAATGTACATCAGTATCTATCGATCCCATTAGCATGTTCTGTGGAAATGACATCAGTATCTATCGATCCCATTAGCATGTTCTGTGGGAAATGTACATCAGTATCTATCGATCCCATTAGCATGTTCTGTTGGAAATGTACATCAGTATCTATCGATCCCATTAGCATGTTCTGTGGGAAATGTACATCAGTATCTATCGATCCCATTAGCATGTTCTGTTGGAAATGTACATCAGTATCTATCGATCCCATTAGCATGTTCTGTTGGAAATGTACATCAGTATCTATCGATCCCATTAGCATGTTCTGTTCGAAATGTACACCAGTATCTATCGATCCCATTAGCATGTTATGTTGGAAATGTACATCAGTATCTAACGATCCCATTAGCATGTTCTGTTGGAAATGTACATCAGTATCTATCGATTCCATTAGCATGTTCTGTTGGAAATGTACATCAGTATCTATCGATTCCATTAGCATGTTCTGTGGGAAATGTACATCAGTATCTATCGATTCCATTAGCATGTTCTGTGGGAAATGTACATCAGTATCTATCGATCCCATTAGCATGTTCTGTGGGAAATGTACATCAGTATCTATCGATCCCATTAGCATGTTATGTTGGAAATGTACATCAGTATCTATCGATCCCATTAGCATGTTATGTTGGAAATGTACATCAGTATCTATCGATCCCATTAGTATGTTCTGTGGGAAATGTACATCAGTATTTATCGATTCCATTAGCATGTTCTGTTGGAAATATACATCAGTATCTATCGATCCCATTAGCATGTTCTGTTGGAAATGTACATCAGTATCTATCGATCCCATTAGCATGTTCTGTTGGAAATGTACATCAGTATCTATCGATCCCATTAGCATGTTCTGTTGGAAATATACATCAGTATCTATCGATCCCATTAGCATGTTCTGTGGGAAATGTACATCAGTATCTATCGATCCCATTAGCATGTTCTGTGGGAAATGTACATCAGTATCTATCGATCCCATTAGCATGTTCTGTGGGAAATGTACATCAGTATCTATCGATCCCATTAGCATGTTCTGTGGGAAATGTACATCAGTATCTATCGATCCCATTAGCATGTTCTGTGGGAAATGGACATCAGTATCTATCGATCCCATTAGCATGTTCTGTGGGAAATGGACATCAGTATTTATCGATCCCATTAGCATGTTCTGTTGGAAATGTACATCAGTATCTATCAATCCCAATAGCATGTTCTGTGGGAAATGTACATCAGTATCTATCGATCCCATTAGCATGTTCTGTGGGAAATGTACATCAGTATCTATCGATCCCATTAGCATGTTCTGTTGGAAATATACATCAGTATTTATCGATCCTATTAGCATGTTCTGTTGGAAATGTACATCAGTATCTATCGATTCCATTAGCATGTTCTGTTGGAAATGTACATCAGTATCTATCGATCCCATTAGCATGTTCTGTGGGAAATGTACATCAGTATCTATCGATTACATTAGCATGTTCTGTTGGAAATATACATCAGTATCTATCGATCCCATTAGCATGTTCTGTGGGAAATGTACATCAGTATCTATCGATCCCATTAGCATGTTCTGTTGGAAATGTACATCAGTATCTATCGATCCCATTAGCATGTTCTGTTGGAAATATACATCAATATCTATCGATCCCATTAGCATGTTCTGTGGGAAATGTACATCAGTATCTATCGATCCCATTAGCATGTTCTGTGGGACATGTACATCGGTATCTATCGATCCCATTACTATGTTCTGTTGGAAATGTACATCAGTATCTATCGATCCCATTAGCATGTTCTGTTGGAAATGTACATCAGTATCTATCGATCCCATTAGCATGTTCTGTTGGAAATGTACATCAGTATCTATCGATCCCATTAGCATGTTCTGTTGGAAATATACATCAGTATCTATCGATCCCATTAGCATGTTCTGTGGGAAATGTACATCAGTATCTATCGATCCCATTAGCATGTTCTGTTGGAAATGTACATCAGTATCTATCGATCCCAATTTGCATGTTCTGTGGGAAATGTACATCAGTATCTATCGATCCCATTAGCATGTTCTGTTGGAAATGTACATCAGTATCTATCGATCCCATTAGCATGTTCTGTGGGAAATGTACATCAGTATCTATCGATCCATTAGCATGTTCTGTGGGGAAAAGTACATCAGTATCTATCGATCCCATTAGCATGTTCTGTGGAAATGTACATCAGTATCTATCGATCCCATTAGCATGTTCTGTTGGAAATGTACATCAGTATCTATCGATCCCATTAGCATGTTTGGGAAATGTACATCAGTATCTATCGATCCCATTAGCATGTTCTGTTGGAAATGTACATCAGTATCTATCGATCCCATTAGCATGTTCTGTGGGAAATGTACATCAGTATCTATCGATCCCATTAGCATGTTCTGTTGGAAATGTACATCAGTATCTATCGATCCCATTAGCATGTTCTGTTGGAAATGTACATCAGTATCTATCGATCCCATTAGCATGTTCTGTTGGAAATGTACATCAGTATCTATCGATCCCCTTAGCATGTTCTGTGGGAAATGTACATCAGTATCTATCGATCCCATTAGCATGTTCTGTTGGAAATGTACATCAGTATCTATCGATCCCATTAGCATGTTCTGTTGGAAATGTACATCAGTATCTATCGATCCCATTAGCATGTTCTGTTGGAAATGTACATCAGTATCTATCGATCCCATTAGCATGTTCTGTTGGAAATGTACATCAGTATCTATCGATCCCATTAGCATGTTCTGTTGGAAATGTACATCAGTATCTATCGATCCCATTAGCATGTTCTGTGGGAAATGTACATCAGTATCTATCGATCCCATTAGCATGTTCTGTTGGAAATGTACATCAGTATCTATCGATCCCATTAGCATGTTCTGTTGGAAATATACATCAGTATCTATCGATCCCATTAGCATGTTCTGTGGGAAATGTACATCAGTATCTATCGATCCCATTAGCATGTTCTGTTGGAAATGTACATCAGTATCTATCGATCCCATTAGCATGTTCTGTGGGAAATGTACATCAGTATCTATCGATCCCATTAGCATGTTCTGTGGGAAATGTACATCAGTATCTATCGATCCCATTATGTTTGGGAAATACACAGTACTATTCCCATTTTTCTTTTGGGAAATGTACACAGTATCTATATCCCATTATGTTCTGTTGGAAAATGTACATCAGTATCTATCGATCCCTTGCATGTTCTGTGGGAAATTCATCAGTATCTATCCCCATTAGCAGTTTGTGGGAAAAGTACATCAGTATCTTCCCCCTTTGCATTTTGTTGGAAATGTAATTATTATATCCCATTCATGTTTTGTGGGAAATGTAATCAGTATCTATCCCCATTAGCATGTTCTGTTGGAAATGTACATCAGTATCTATCGATCCCATTACATGTTCTTGGAATTTAAGTATCTATCATCCCATTAGCATGTTCTGTTGGAAATGTACATCAGTATCTATCGATCCCATTGTTTTGGAATGTACATCAGTATCTATCGATCCCATTAGCATGTTCTGTTGGAAATGTACATCAGTATCTATCGATCCCATTAGCATGTTCTGTGGGAATGTACATCAGTATCTATCGATCCCATTAGCATGTTCTGTGGGAAATGTACATCAGTATCTATCGATCCCATTAGCATGTTCTGTGGAAAGTACATCAATCTTCCCATTATGTTTGTGGAAATGTACATCAGTATCTTGCCATTAGCATGTTTGTTGAATATCTACACGACCCATTAGTTCTGTGGAAATGACATCAGTATCTACGATCCATTACTTTTGTGGAATGTTAAAATATCTACACCCATTAGTTCTGTGGGAAATGTACATCAGTATCTACACCCATTATTCTGTGGAAATGTACATCAGTCTATCGATCCTTTGGGTTTTGTGGAAATGTAATCAATCCCATTAGCATGTTTTGGAATGTACATATTGATCCCATTCATGTTCTGTTGGAAATACATCAGTATCTTCGATCCCATTAGCATTTGTGGAAATTACATCAGTATCTTCGATCCCATTAGCATTTGTTGGAAATACATCAGTATCTTCGATCCCATTAGCATTTGTGGAAATTACATCAGTATCTTCGATCCCATTAGCATTCTGTTGGAAAGTAATAATCTATCGATCCATTAGCATGTTCTTGGAATCTGTATTCGATCCCATTCTGTTTGTGGAAATTAATATCTATCGATCCCTTAGTTTTGGGAAATGTACATGTATCTATGACCATTGTTCTGTTGGAAATGTAATTCATCGTCCATTAGCATGTTCTGTGGAAATGTACATCAGTATCTATCGATCCCATTAGATTTCTGTGGAAATTACATTTTAAACCTTATTCTTGGAAATTACATTTTGATCCATTAGCAGTTTGTTGGAAATGACATCAGTATCTATCGATCCATTAGCATGTTCTGTGGAATGTACATCAGTATCTATCGATCCCATTAGCATGTTCTGTTGAAATGTAATCAGTTTCTTTCCATTAAGTTTTGAAATTACATTTTGCCTTACATGTTTGTAATGTATGTATCTATCGATCCCATTGTCTTGGAAATTATATAAAGTCCATTAGCATGTTCTTGGAATGTACATTATTATCGATCCCATTATTTTTGAATTAAAAGTTATCGACCCATTAGCATGTTCTGGAAATATATCCGATCCCTAGCATGTTCTGTGGAAATGATCAGTATTGATCCCTTAGCATGTTCTTGGAATCATATCTATCATCCCATTGCATGTTCTTGGAAATCATTATCATCCTTAGTTTGTAATTCAGTATCTATCTCCCATTAGAGTCTGTGAATTAAATTTATCACCCATTTTCTTGGAATTCTCAGAACTAGATCTTGACTTAGCATGTTCTTGGAATTCGTTCTATGATCTTAATGTGTATCATCTTAAAGTCCATTGCATTTGAAGTACATGTATCTGACCATTAGCATGTTCTTGATCATTCGTCCATTGATTCTGTGATTAAACCTATTCCATTTGTTTGGAAATGTAAGTATCTATCGATCCCATTCGTTCTGTGGAAATGTAATCTATCATCCCATTCAGTTCTTGGTTGATATATCATCCATTATCAAATTCTATAATCTATTCCCTTAATGTTCTGGGGAATTCAATCATATCCATCATTTGTGGTTTTGGGAAAAGTACATCGATTCATCATTCTGTTTGGGGAAAAGTACATCATCACACCATTCTGTTTTGAATGTACATCGATCATGATCCTTGATTTTTAATGTATCTATCATCATCCCTTCTGTTTTAAATACATCAGTATCTATCGATCCCATTAGCATGTTCTGTGGGAAATGTACATCAGTATCTATCGATCCCATTAGCATGTTCTGTTGGAAATGTACATCAGTATCTATCGATCCCATTAGCATGTTCTGTGGGAAATGTACATCAGTATCTATCGATCCCATTAGCATGTTCTGTTGGAAATGTACATCAGTATCTATCGATCCCATTAGCATGTTCTGTGGAAATGTACATCAGTATCTATCGATCCCATTAGCATGTTCTGTGGGAAATGACATCAGTATCTATCGATCCCATTAGCATGTTCTGTTGGGAAATGTACATCAGTATCTATCGATCCCCTTAGCATGTTCTGTTGGAAATGTACATCAGTATCTATCAAACCCATTAGCATGTTCTGTGGGGAAAAGTACATCAGTATCTATCGATCCCATTAGCATGTTCTGTTGGAAATGTACATCAGTATCTATCGATCCCATTAGCATGTTCTGTGGAATGTACATCAGTATCTATCGATCCCATTAGCATGTTCTGTGGGAAATTACATCAGTATCTATCGATCCCATTAGCAGTTCTGTTGGAAATTGCATCAGTATCTATCGATCCCATTAGCATGTTCTGTTGGAAATGTACATCAGTATCTATCGATCCCATTAGCATGTTCTTTTTGGAAATTACATCAGTATTTATCGATCCCATTAGCATGTTCTGTTGGAAATGTACATCAGTATCTATCGATTCCATTAGCATGTTCTTTTGGGAAAATGTACTCAGTATCTATCGATCCCATTAGCATGTTTTTTTGGGGGAAATGTACATCAGTATCTATCGTTTCCCATTAGCATGTTCTGTTGGAAATGTACATCAGTATCTATCGATCCCATTCCCATGTTCTGTTGGAAATGTACATCAGTATCTATCGATCCCATTAGCATGTTCTTTTGGAAATGACATAAATATCTATCGATCCCATTAGCATGTTTTTTTGGGGAAATGTCCATCAGTATCTATCGATCCCATTAGCATTTTCTTTTGGAAATGTACATCAGTATCTATCGATCCCATTAGCATGTTCTGTTGGAAATGTAATCAGTATCTATCGATCCCATTAGCATGTTCTGTTTGGAAATGTACATCAGTATCAATCGATCCCATTAGCATTTTTCCTGTTGGAAATCAAGATTTAAAGCAAAATTTAAAACCCAAAAAACTTTTCAGAATAGCTCGATACATAACGAAATTTAACAGTCACTAATCACTTCCAAATGAAAATTTAAACCATGGGAGAATTTCCCGGGTCCTCAACTGGTGGAAAACATTTGAACCTTTAAAGCCCTCTGGATGCTTATGCTTTTTTGGTTACGATTTGCATTCGCATTTTCCTCATTTTGGGAAACCTGGTAGTACATGGTTCCGATCCCTGCTACTGATAGTGCGTGTGCGACACTGTGAGCTGTGATTTCTTTGGGGAATACTTTTACACCTCTCCTCGGTTGTTTTAGCGTGAACTTGCATGTTCGGAACGATTTTGGTCGGCTGTCGCTGAATTGACTGGTTTGCCTTTTCGGTTCACAAGTAAATTTTTCTGGAGAATCCTGGGAGTCGTCTCTGGAGCTACGCAGTTCGTGCTTTGTGTGGCGCTTTCAGTTGGTCGCCCTGCGGGAAAAGACTGAAACATGTGGGATAAAACCCTGGTCAATGAAGTCTGGTGACTGCCGATTCCTTCAATGAAGAAATGTATTTTCCGTGAAGGGCTTTTGTGTTGGGATTCTGGCGGCGGCATTATCAAAGCTTGCCTGTGCGGGCTGTTGACTTGCTGAGACTCCTTCCCGGGTTCCTTTTCACATTGGACAGTGAGGGCATTTGTGTGATAATTTTTCTGTCACAGGAAAAAGCAAAATGGGGACGATCCCTTGCCTTAAACTTACATTGTGACTAACTAAATAACTAACTAACTTTAAATAACTAAAATTTAAATCCCAACTGACTCCCGACTGACTGACTGACTGACTGACCCGACTGAATTACTGACTGACTTACCGACCGACCGACCAGCCAGCCAGCCATCCAGCCAGCCAACTAAAACTAACTAACTAACTAACACGGGATAAAAGTAACATCTCCACAATCCTTCTTATGGTACCTATAAGAACAATCAATTCCCATCTAAAAGACTGAAAGACAGTTATGATCCCCAAACACCAGATCAGACAGATAATAAACCCATATTGAAATTCTAATGCATACTCGTAAATGTGAAAGACAAACTTAACATGGAAATAATTGGCCTTAATTAACAAATGTGGACTCATGATAACTCCAGCCGACGTGCAGACCTGGCTAATCTGCCAGGCTGCTCGTTAACCAACACAGCAGCATGTAGTGAGGTCACGGCTCAGTCCTGGCAATACTTATCCATTTACAGGACGTCGCAGTCAACCACAGCATTTCTTGGCTGTTTGTGATTTCTTGGCAAGTTTACGTTCAGTGGTGTGCCATTACTTTCTGTGCCACCGGCACTTATACCATTGAATGAAAACCATGTTGTCGGCGGGTAAGCGTTCTAGCCACCGCGCTACAGTAGCCACCCGTGAAAGAACATGTGACTTTCTTAAGACAAGTTTCCAAGAGTTCAGCAGTTTCAGAATAACAATGAAGCCAAGAAAATATTCATAGATTATAAATATAAAGAAACTGACATTCTGTGATTTACAATTTCAAATGGTTATTTAAAGGGTGCCGACAAAATAATATATAAATTGTTGTCAACTTGAAACTACTCAAAACAAAAACAAAACAAACAACTACCCCCAAAAAACAGATAAAAAAGCAGCAGAATTTTAAAATGTTGCCCTTTTTACGTTTGCCAACGAATAGAGTCAGACTGCTCGTGTCACATCAGTGTTGTATCATCACACAAAGGTTGTGAACACTGTTTATGACAATACTATCACAACAGAGAGCAATGGCATTATCGTCGATTGGAAGCTTGATTGTGTCACGTTAAGGGGGACGAAATAGCTATAATATTATATTGTTTGGTGTCCGGTCGTTCGACCTGGAATTCCGAATTATGCCTGTATGTGCTCGTTGTGCACAGTTGATTTTACAATCAGATTTTACATCTATCCATCTGTCCGTCCGTTCGTTTGTCCGTTTGTCTATCTGTCTGTTGACGCTGATTGTGGTTTGTTTGCCTGACTGTCGGTCTGTCGACTATCGTTCTGTCTGTCGGGCCGCCGACCTACCAGCCTGTCACCTACATGCATGTCTGCCTCTCTGTGGATTATCTCTCTCTCTCTCTCTCTTTCCTCTCTTCTCTCTCCTCTCTCTTCTCTATATATATATATTATATATTTATATATATTATATTAAAATATATATATATAATTTTATATATTATATATATATATAGGCTGTGGAAGTTAACGATTAATTAATCGATTAAAGTTAATTTTTTTAACGATAAATGTTTTTCATTTTTTAAAAAAATTAATCGAAAAAATTTTCTCCCATCACTTATACAAATGAGCCGGATGTCGAAAAAACGTCGAACATTTTAAACTAGTGCTGCAAACACAACCGAGTTGCAAAATTGTATGAGAAAATATTGTGTAAGCTGCAGAAGATGTACCAACAAGATGGAATAGAATTTTATTAGCTACAAATTTCTAAGGCCAGAGAAGCATTAACTTTCACATGTCAGATGACAAGAAGCAATACAAAGGTCCAAAACTGTCAATTTAGATTTGGAAAATTTCGAAATATGACAAAATTTTGGACTTATTCTTTTTAGACCAGGGTTCCTGCTTGCTTTCAAGTTTATGTTTCATGTAGCTGTGTATTGCCGCTGCTATCAAAAGTCGCTCACATGTCGACAGGGTCGACTTCTTTGGGAACCGGGTTTTATCCCATATGGTTTCGGTCATTTCCCCGCAGAGGGGAAAAATTTTGCACAAAGCACGAACTCAGTAGCTCTAGCGACGACCCACGGGGAGTCTCCAAAAATTTCACTCGTGAACAAGGACGCTGCCCCCAAATCGAACCCCCCCAAACCCTTTGGGGGCCCGGGGCCCAAAATGCTTTACCACTTTGCCACGGAGACTCCCTAGAATTGGGGGAAAAAATGTGCCCCTTACTACCTACGCTAGAGCTAAGAGGAAAATCATGTCCCCCCTCCCACCACACCTAGAAATGAGAGGAAAAATAATTTTCCCTGTTTTTTATTGTTGACAAAGCATATGACTGTACACGATGATGATCCGAGCTACATAGCTAATTTAAGGCAGCTCTTTAATGACTTTAGTGAACGTGTAGCTAGTATGACAAGTATTTTAAATACACAGATTGCAACAGCCCTTGATCAACGCTACAAATATTGAAATGTTTGTCAAAAGATGCAAAAGAAAAGAACTTGGTCACGTATTGACAACAAATAGCAGTTTATGTTCATGATGAGCAGATGGGGGATTGCTGCAAAGAATGATACTGACATTGACAATGAAACTATATATATAAACCCAAAAGAAAAGCTTATTAACTAAAGGAGTCTGAAACAGAGAAGAAATTTGCTGATCGGTTGACAGTCTACAATGGTGGAAACTTAATGAAAAAAAACGTATCCAAAAATTTGGGATTTCTTTATAAGACCTTTTGTGCCCCCTGGCTACCTCAGTTTCCCTGTGAACGATTGTCCAGCTCTGCTGGTTTTTATTGTTAATAAGGGCCGCTCGTCACTTGAAGCCAAAAACTGTCAACATACTCGTCTGTTTTGCATGGTTGGTTATTAGATGAGATTGAACAAAAAAATCCAGTGTTATTTCGATTTTCGACAAATACGACTATAATGTGAGTTATGTGACGATAAATTTTTTGCTTTAATCGAAATTAACTATTAATTAATCGTTAATTTTTCAAAAGTTAATTTATTAAATTTAAATTAATCGGTCGCAGCCCTAATATATATATATATATATATGTTCTCTCATTTTCGGGCTTTGGGCGACAACGCAAGAAAAATCCCCGGAAACCCAAATCAACCATTTTTATTGCACAAGGGCATTTGATTTGGTCATTCTGAGGGTCTGTTAAAGCACTACAGAGATTGGTTTCCCACCAACTCTTTTGTCCTTTGTGGAATCGTTCCACACGGGCATAAAGGGTTCATATATTTTTTTTTGCATTGCGACAAATGCAAAAAAAATGCCGGAAAAAAAATACTACTGTTTATTGCACAAAGGCATTTGATTTGGTCAGTCTTGAGGGTCTGTTAAAAGCACTAAAGAAGATTGGCTGCCCACCAACTCTTCTGTCCTTGTGGAATCGTTCCACATAGGCATGAAGGGTATAATCAAGTTTGAAAGTGCAACTTCAGAAGATTTTTGAAATCAAGAGTGGAGTTAAGCAAGGTTGTTACTATCCCCCACCCCCTTTGGGATTACTTTTCACTTCTACTGAAAAATGCCTTTCGTGATCAGGATGCCGGTATATACATTCACTCACGCTCAGATGGCGGCCTCTATAATGCCCCTGAGATTGAAGGCCAAGACCCAAAAATTTGGACGTACTAATCAGAGAGCTGCTTTTTTTCGATGATGCTGCAATTGGCCCACCCCCTCTGAGGAATAATTACATCTACTATCTGCATTCTCCAATGCTTGTTCTAAATGTGCTTTAACAATTAACACAAAGAAGACACAGATTATGTCACAAGGTGCACATGGGGTACCATAAATTTTTATTGACGACGCCGAACTGGAGATAGTAGACCATTTTACATATCTAGATTAGAGGTAAATAGCAAATTATCCCTAGATCAGGAATCGACATCAGGATTGGTAAGGCAGCAAAAAAATGAACATGTTACAAAAAGAGTCTGGGGAACAGGAAGCTTACTGCCAAAACCAAAGTCCTTGTCTACCCAAACCCGTGTCTTTAGAATCTTCTTTATGGCAGTGAAACATGGACAACATACTCACACCAAAAGAAACGTTTAAACAGCTTTCATATGCGGTGTCTGAGAAGAATACTTTGTATTAAAATGGCAAGACAAAATCACAAAAAAAAGTATTGGGAAAAATCAGGTTGTTGACGGTGTGTTCCATGCTCAAGGGTTTTTGTAGACTTAGATGGATAGGACACGTTTTGGAGGGTGGGTGATGGTAGAATACCAAAGGGGCCCTCTTTTTTTCGAATTACAGATGGGTTTGGAATCTCAGGCCTCTACTAAGATACAAAGA
>JACEFZ010008505.1:0-15638 GCA_014155875.1 Cepaea nemoralis
TGAGTCACTAGACCACGCACCTATGATGAGTCACTAGACCACGCCACCTCTGATGAGTCACTAGACCACGCCTCCCTTTTGGGGAAAAAAGAGTTATCCCCTTTGGGATAGGATCGATAAAGGGTTGATTTATATAAGATCCCAATGCGCTGGATATGTACCATAACTACTTTTATGGATGACAAAAAAGTCTTTTTCTGCGCCCAACAGGGCACAATATTCGCAACCACATGTTAAAAATTTCAAGATTGTAAAACGCCATTGACTGTGGATTGGCGCGCAACAGCAGAGCACAACCCAAAGACTCCCCAAAATAAAACAATCTGGGAAAACCTTCTAGCCTAGAGAGCACGTGAAAAAAACTCTGGGGCCCGCTGTGTGAACTGAAAAAGACAGTTCATTCATAAAAGAGACGAACTGCGTTATAGACATTCAAGCAAACAAAAGAAAAGAAAATTTTTATGTGTTACAGATTTACTTCTCCTGTTTTATCAGTTTCTCCTCCTTTCTTTTTTCAGTTCGATTCTTGTTTTGTTATTCTAGCGTGTCGGTGTAATCCCGGTTTATGGTGCTTATTCTTCTTGGGAATTAAATCATCGGCTGCTTTATCAAGATATTCTTGTGGTATTTCCAAATTATCGGGTGTCTATCCCCTTATCCAGCTGTTAAGTGCTCAAAAGTTCTTCACTTCTACGCTCCATCTTTGGTATTTTTATGAGTTCAAAACGAAGGGCATTGCCTCGGGTAAGCTTTTTGAGTTTACTTTCACATAATGTTTCTAATAACTGATGGCCTCTATCACAGTCTGTACCCGTAGGGTTTTTGCTGATGCTATGTTTTTCTCCATCTTCTTTATATTAAAATATAAGCTGATTTTTGGTTGTAGTGTCCGGGGACTTCTATATGAGGAGTCTTCTTGGCTGTTTTTTAAAAATGTGTTGGCTATCATTAACCCATTTTCTGTGCAAATTTCAATTAATTTTTTACCTGCATCATTTTTGTTTCCCAATCCAATTTTTTTCTGAAACGTGTCTCTCATTTTCAGCTCTTCCCGTACCTACTTTGTATTTAAAATATCTCATTATTATTATGACATTATGACGGCGTCTCTACCAATATATGACAAGACTTTTATTTTTATTGTTAAAATTCCTTAGCCTCTGTGTAAAATCTCAATCTCATCAGTACTACCCTTTAACTTTCCCCCAAACAGTCTTCTGACATTTAACATTCTTAGTCTCACTTTTTTTCTTAGCTGACACATGGGATTTCCTTTGGGAAACCGTCGGGTTATCTCCGTCATCACGATTACTAATACTGGCCCCTTCGCACACTGTTCCCCATGTTATTGATCTGCCTGGCCTGAGGATCATCACCATATCTCTTCTATTGTTTTCTTTCATGGTTGTTAGGTTTCTTGGCAAATTTTGCAGAAGGTAGTTTGTACTAAGACCGTGCTTGCTGTAAATAGGCAACGTGTGTGGCGTTTTCTTATTCTGAAATGTAGCTAGGGGAACGTCATACATTTTTCCAGTTCCCATTGCAGAAGGATTTTTACTGTTTTCACGGCTCCTCCGAATTGTCGCTCTTGTCCGAGAAAGCTAGATGTCGGATCTACTACCCCAGAATGAGGCTCAAGTATGCCATCTTTCTCTTATTTACATATGTTCTGTGGCGAAGGGGTTGTAACATGTGGTACCGAAATTGTACCGAGTGCCGATCGTTTCAGAAAGCCATGACAGACTACTGAAGGTGAACTTGCCAAGAAATTATAAACAACCGACTTATTTGTAAAAGTTTACTCTGTCCGCGCGATGAATGGAATCGCGTCTGCAGGACCCGGAAGCGGACGTGCTAACCTATGAGTGACTCCGCCCAAAATGTTTATTGTTGTATCAGAACGCCGTTGGCGGACATAGGAAACTCCTCCACTTTGTTACACTCACTGCCGAAGTGTTGCGTGGATGCACTCAACAAGTCAAATATTGATGACAAAGATTGTGTCCGTTTCCCGCAGCCGTGGCAATCGCGTGAAGATTTTACAAAAGGCCCTGGAATAGGAACCCGGGAAAAGGAATACCGCGACTGACATGTTTCATCAAACATATCTACCAGATAATCAGGGCACACCCATGCGCACTCCTAGATCTGCTGTATCAAATGTCGATGTGCCCTAGACGCAATTAAGACAAACAGAATAAAATATTAAACAAATAAAATAGAAATAGTTATTAGATAGTGCAATGTCACTGATGTTGTTTGCGGGTTTGGGGATGTCAACATTTGACAAGCAGATGCCACAACAGCAGGAAGTAATGATTATTGTTTAGATTCATTTGATAATGATCTGAATAGTAGCATCAAAACCATGCACATAGATTCGGAGCCATGCAAATCGTATGTAGGAGATAGAAGAAACTTATTACTGGTTTTACTATCGCCCTGTTTACTGAGATTTTCATTGATGGCTTCTCCTTTCCACTGCTGACCTGTTTGGCATTATACTGTTCTTGTTGACATTATACGGTTCTTGTTGACATTATACGGTTCTTGTTGACATTATACGGTTCTTGTTGACATTATACGGTTCTTGTTGACATTATACGGTTCTTGTTGGCATTATACGGTTCTTGTTGACATTATACGGTTCTTGTTGACATTATAGGTTCTTGTTGACATTATATGGTTCTTGTTGACATTATACGGTTCTTGTTGACATTATACGGTTCTTGTCGATCATGTGCTATTCTTGTCGGCAATCAAGGCTTCTGTTAACTATTGACAGTCTGAAAACACATCAAGCGTTGTTCTTGTCAGTAAGTTAAGTGTATTAGAAAACTGCAAGAGCATCATCTATATCGATACGTGTTTCTCGTAATTCGTCTTTTTTTTTTTTTCTTTTTCTTTTCTTTTCTTACTCGGCAGTGATCTTGTTGCTAATTCAGCGGCATGTGCATTGTCTTCAGAATAACAAGAGAATTGAACCTACAGACTTTGATGTGTAATCATAGACCACACGGGAAAAAGAGTACAGTGAACCCTCGGCTTCGTCGATAATCCGTTCCAAAAACAATAGGCGAAATCCCGAAACCGACGACTACCGAGGCAATTATTCCTTATAATCATTTAAATCCAATTAATTCGTTCTAGACATTCCAAACTGCATACCAAATATCAAATTTTATAAGAGAAATAAATATAGTGTTTAATACTATCTTTCGACCCCAAACTTGTCCGAACTCGCACCTTTGCCGTGCTTAGTAAACACATGTATGCCAGTGTGCCTGTTAAATTTTTTAACCATCCTCTGCTGGCTTAAAATCACTAAGTATACTAGCACTCGTCCCGGGCATTTTCTTAATGAATCGGCATACAACAGTCTGGCCTTTTCACATCCGATTGTCTCCGAACCAGAATCGCCATCTGTTTTTGATTTATCCAAATTAATAATAACTATTCGACATCTTCAATTGTTTGCGATCTCTGTTCGTTAGCACATTCACGCCTTTCGCTACATGAGCCTCCTTTATTGCTTTCTTTTTCGCCACAATGGAACTTATCGCGAATGGCGACTTCAGCGATTTCAGCAATCTTAGGGCCGCTCTGGTATGTTATTAGTAGCTAGTGATGCTGACACAACGACAAACAACGCCAAATAGTGTAGAGGAACGCGTGAGTCCCTTTGCTTTCGCAAAATTAGCAGCTAGGTCACGTGGGCACATCGATGAAATCCGAGGTAACCGACCAAAGCCGAGACACATTTTTCGCGGGAAAAATTCGACGAAAACCTAAACCGACGAAAACTGAAGGCAACGAAAACCGAGGTTTGATTCTAGATATAAGAAGACACACTAGACAACGGGGTGGGGGTGAATCATTAGTAACACCGAAATTCGATCACGTAACCTTTAAGTGACACAATCATCATTATGGCGGACAACTGTGCCGCTGGATCAGTTAAACCCTAGTCATATGATTCTTATGAAGTAACAATTGTGCCGCTGGATCAGCTAAACACGACTCATGAGGTTATTATGAAGTAACAACTGTTCAGCTCGATCAGCTAACCACCACTCAGTTGATCCACAACTATCCTGGTCTACATCACTCTGGATCCACAAGCATGAAATACGTACATGACCCGTGCAAGGCCTGCCAATATGACACATATTTAAGTGCATACTGCATAGTTATATATCATACGCTGTGGTATCAGTGCTGTGGTAAACGCTCCCAATGCGGCCAAAGGAAAGGCTTTAAAGACACTGAAGATCTCACTAAACGCTTTTGTAATGCATCAGGACTCTTGGGAGACTGCTGCCAAAGACCGAAATTCGTGGCGTACATTATCACGCAAAGATGTAGTAATTTGTGAATCAAACAGTACTACAACAGCTGTGGAAAAAAAGGCTGGACAAAAAACAAAAACAAAAACAAAAAACACTGCAGGAGATCCTCCTCATGGAACGTCAAGCATTCCTTGCCCACATTGTCAAAGAACATTTCTAGCCAAAATAAGCCTTACGAGTCATCTTAGAACTCACGGCTCCAAACGTTCAATCCCACTGGGTGAAATGAATGGTCATCATCATTCTTGATGCACACATACCACCGTATCATAAGAAGTAAATAAGTGGATCATATTTTGACTGAAGTACATAACACACATTGCAAAGTGTGTTGTTTCAATGGGGAACTTTTGTTATTCCCACGGTATTCGTAGAATCAGTGCTAAGTCATTCTGTCTGCACAATAGCGGTTCCAAACACCTAATGGATGAAGCTTAAGCATATTTGAGTATTCGTTTATTGTTCGTTGAATATAATACAGAAGCACATTTGCATTGTTGACCATATGGCAGCTATTTAACAAGTGTTGAGCGATGGGTAATGATGGGATTGTATATCCAGACGGAAAGAGGTCTCCAGTCGATTACTTAACTCTCTTTTCCACCCGTACCGGTATATGTCCAGATAATCAGTTTGCCCATTGTCATTCCATTCTACCCGTTCAAGACGTTTTCTAACGCTAACCTTTCACGTTGTCTAGTTATCCAATGTCTCGCTTCTCGCTGCATGACAGAATCACGCTGTTTTATCTCCTTATATGTCAATAAAATGCGCTACTATCACGTGTCTCCTCCAGACCACCATTGTTAGTTGCTCTGGTAGTCCACGGTATGTGCGACATTTATTATTATGTTCACTCATTTAGAGATGTGTCTCTGCATGATCTCTTTGGAGGTGCAATACTTTTGCAGACTTAGTGCGACCACTAGCTGGCAACTCTTGGTTTACACTTGATGATAATTAAGAATAATTTTCCTCTCTTTAATTATTATGAATCCTATATTACATACACTGACACATATGTTTGCTTTATAGATTATATCAAGGCCTTTGATAAAGCAAAAACATGATATAATGATACAAATGTTGGAATATATCAACACTGAGGGGAAAGATATCAACATAAAAGAATATTTACTGGAAACAAGTAGTAGAAATTAAAGTGGAAAATAAAGAGTGCAATTATGAACAGATAAATCAGAGAAGAGGGTATTTTGTTGCCGGATTTCTTCTCTCAATATAGCGAAGTAATAATAAGAGAGATCAGAGAGAGGTCGTGAATACGAGTCGGAAGCAATAGTATAAACCGTCTATGCTAGGTATCTGACATAGTATTGCTAGTAGAAAATGCAAAAGATCTACAACAACTTTTGAATATTGTGGTATCAGATTGTGCAAAATAACAATTTTCATGAAAATTGAGAAAACATAAACAATGGTTACATCAAAGAAAAAGGTGATACGCAAATGCAAGACAACATTAAAAAGGGAAAATGCTAAACGAAGTTGATACATTTGAATGCCCAGGAGCTATTGTAACATCAGATGGAAGATGCACGACAATAATTAAGAGCAAAATAGATCGAACAAAAGCTGCATTCCAGAAAATGTAAAGTATCTTATACTACAAGTCACTATCACTGAATGCAAGAAAGAAAGAGCTGGATTGTTATATGGAACCTGTTTTGCCTAGGATGCAAAATGACATCTACAGGGGACTCAACGCCAGAAATATTATCTAGAATCGCACTGGCATCTGGTGTCTTCAATAAACTGTCAAACATCTGGAAGTCAAAGACACTCAGCAAACATACAAAACTTAAAATCTTCAACTCTTGTGTGATTCCAATGCTAACGTATGGATGTGAGATCAATGTCGTGAAATACTGAGAGTTAATGATTCCCAGATAGACGACTGTATACACCGACTAACCAGGTAGAAGAAGGGTTAACAAACGAAGCAGTAAGGGTAACAAACAAAGGAGTGACCAGGCACATGTGTTTATAGGTCAAGACAGGAAAGGGGGCCGCTAACCGCACAGGTAAACTGTCGAGTGGAAAAATTGGTTTGCGACTAAAGCAGAGAGATTATGGGACAGCATATTGCGGTATGGATGTGAAACGGTTCAGAGCTGTAATTTTCCACTAACGATGATAATGCAGTCTGGATGTGAGGTGTCCAGCAATGTCAAGGACTATGCGGCAAAAATGACCGATAAAAGAGTGGCTACGTCTTTGGGTAAGTTTAGTGTGTGTTCCAAACTGAACTGAAGGAGATATGTTCTTGAGTGGGAATAGAAATACACGTCCCTAATGATTGGAAGAGGGGATACTAGTGTGTTATTCGCTAAGTGTTTTTTCGATTCCAGGAACATAGATGCCTAAATAAGGTTTCCATACCAGTGCGGGACTTATCAACTAAGAGATAAAACAGATGGCTGTGGTCAAGATCACTCAGTGTTGATAACCCACAAGAAAGTACTTTAAAGTAATAAAGCACGACACTTGTGCATAAGAAAGGAAGGAAAAGAAGTGGCATCTTAATAAGTCAGGAGGACAGAGAATGGAAAATAGAGATCATACAAACTAAAGAAAAAAGACTCAAATTACTCAGTATCGAAGAGTTGCAAGGTGCATACAAAGTGCCTATATCAATTAAGAACTATCCAGTGTAGAACTTTTACAGGACAAACATAGAGAATACTAGAAACTCGATGTGTTTTCCAGGATGGAATTAAGAACGCTATAAGATACTAAAGAACATTCAGGTTAAGCTGACAGCATATGGTGATCGGGTTAAATACATTCATACAGTGGTGAACATTTTTCATTACAAAAAACGGATATATCTACAGACTCAAGCAGACGGAGCTGTCAGGGTGAGACCGTTCTGTTATATCTATGTCATGTCCTGTACTCTAGCTGAGAGAAGAGACGAGAGAAGACACGGAGACTATCTATCAACATCTTATCTGGCAGCCACACTAGAAGAACATACCAACTACATAGACAATATCCATACATACACCAGACATAGTTTTTATTAATAAATCTTTTATCTTATCGTTGAAAGGAACTGTTGTCGGTGTATGTGTTGAGGGAATAATAGAGAGAGTGAAAGAAATAGATATATGGAAGGGAAGACAGAAGAGAGGAGTGTAGACCAAAGTCAGTCAATAATCCCAACAGATAATAAGTTTAAAGATGTGCTTGTTGAGTCCAGTCTCCTCTCGGGAATTTAACAGGACAATCAGTTATCAGTTATCAGTTATCAGTTGGGGTATCTTCATTGCACTCCGGACATGTCCATAGGTGCTCAGATCCTCGCCCCAGCATATGAACCAGCGTCCGGTGGCTAATAGTGCCAGTTCTGTGTTGGTTGACGAGGCGCTTTGTTTTCCCGATGTACCTCTCGCGTCTGGCTGTGCCGATTCTTACTCCCAAGTCTTTCATCCTGGACAGCGATGTAAGAGTTGGAAATCAACGGTAGCTTTGGATAAAAAATTACACAATTTTTAGAACAAATGTTTTAGAAGAATTCTAAACCTCCACTGGACAGATTTCAGAACCAATACGCAAATAAGACAAGAGACTAAGCAAGATATTGTATCCAATTTTATAAGAAAACGTCGATGGAACTACATCGGCCATGTGCTCAGAATGGACAAGACAAGACTCCCCAGCCAAGCCCTCTTATGGTCACCAGTAGGGAAAAGAAAACGGGTAAGACCAAGAGAGACCCTGCGTAGAACCATCATCAGAGAAGGCTCATTCAACGGCCAAGTGAACATCCAAGATCTACAACGGGTAGCAGCGAACCGCCGGACATGGAGAGCCATGACTTCTGCCCTATGCGCCGCCTTAAACTCATTAGGAAAGACTAACTCCAATGTCTGTATGTGTATATATTTGTCGCACACTGAATTAACTTCGAATGAAGTTCATTTACTCTGGAAATGAGAAGTGATTACAACATCAAGTTTTAAACACAGACAATAGAAGACATGAACGTTGACTCTTGTTATTCGAATCCTATTAGTAAAATTGTTGCCCACTACACCATACAGAACACACGTTTTTTCTCGTGTTATCAACGTCAGCGGCTCTGGTGCAAAACCCTGATGGCGTGCGAGTTATTAATATCATTGCGCATGTCTTTATGATCGATAGTTCCCTCCGCGCAGGAGTGGTTGTTAACTTGTAAGTTCCTTCTTTCTGAAATCATAAACATTGCATTTTTCAGTTTTCTGTCTCACAGAGAAGAACTTTCTTGTTGTAGACGGCGCCGGTAATGCTGATTAATTTTCTTCAACACAATGTTCTGATTTTGTGTCCGACTTTCATCACCTGCGTCAGTTAACCAGTATCCAAAGGAATATTTTTAGGTTGTTTTTGAGTTCATTGGCTTGAAACAATGTCGGAGAGCGGAACCACTGAAAATCTCATCGCTCATTATTTATGGGTGGTAAGCAACATGAGTTGTAACATGTAACTGCTGTTTTCTGTTGTTGGATTTTATATATACATACGCTATGCTAGGCGGGCGCACTTACGAAGCTGATAGCAAACTGCGTTGGTAATGTCATGAGGGAATAACATTGGAATCATACATGCGGATCCAATGAAAGAAGTGTCCAGTCCACAACATGGATACAGATTAGAAACTTTAATATTTATGTTTTCATGTAGTGTTTTTTATGTAGTTGTATTGACTGTTTTGTGTGTGTGTGTGTGTGTGTGTGTGTGTGTGTGTGTGTGTGTGTGTGTGTGTGTGTGTTGTTTCTGTGCTGACGAAGGCTTTGACCGCAACGTCCATATTGTTACTCGTGCTGGTGTTCTAGTCAAGACGTCTGCTTCTCGTTGCGTTTTGATTTTGGTGATTCATTCATGGTAACGTCACGAGCACAGTCGGATGCGTGTTCGACGTCTCGGCTCTTCGCTTGCCAAAGTGAGGAAAACAGTGGCCACCTATTCCTTCTTGCTCTCATCATGTGACGGCGCTATCACGTCACAGAACACTAGCTGGAGTCCGCTTCAGGAAAATTTAGTATACACTTGAGTAGTGACTGATACAGTGATGGTTGCACTCTGCTAACAACACAGCTGTGTACGATACAGTAATCGCTGAACCACGCTAATAATACAGTGGTGTATGATACAGTGATTGCTGTACTATGCTAATAATACAGTGGTGTATGATACAGTGATTGCTGTACTACGCTAACAATACAGTGGTGTATGATGCAGTAATCGCTGCACTACGCTAACAATACAGTGGTGTATGATGCAGTAATCGCTGCACTACGCTAACAATACAGTGGTGTATGATGCAGTGATCGCTGCACTACGCTAACAATACAGTGGTGTATGATACAGTGATTGCTGTACTATGCTAATAATACAGTGGTGTATGATGCAGTAATCGCTGCACTACGCTAACAATACAGTTATGTATGATATAGTAATCGCTGCACTACGCTAACAATACAGTTATGTATGATATAGTAATCGCTGCACTACGCTAACAATACAGTTATGTATGATATAGTAATCGCTGCACTACGCTAACAATACAGTTATGTATGATATAGTAATCGCTGCACTACGCTAACAATACAGTTATGTATGATATAGTAATCGCTGCACTACGCTAACAATACAGTTATGTATGATATAGTAATCGCTGCACTACGCTAACAATACAGTGGTGTATGATATAGTAATCGCTGCACTACGCTAACAATACAGTTATGTATGATATAGTAATCGCTGCACTACGCTAACAATACAATGGTGTATGATATAGTAATCGCTGCACTACGCTAACAATACAGTGGTGTATGATACAGTAATCGTTGCACTACGCTAACAATACAGTGGTGTATGATACAGTAATTGCTGGCCTTTTTCTTTCCTATACAGTGAAACATTTTCAGAAATGTTGAACAAATGAGAGGAATGACCATTGGGAGACGAAACATCAATAGCATTAGGTATGGCAATGATACAGTATTGATTGCAGACAATGAGCAGGATCTGCAACATTTAGTAGATGCGGTTGCTGCACACAGGGAACAACGAGGGTTAGAATTAAATTGTAAAAAGACACATATTATGGTGGTAACCAGGAAGAAAGAAATATCACAATGTAATATACAAGTAAATGGGAATATTCTTCAACAAGTGAATAGGTACAATTATCTCGGAACAGTCATAACATCTGATGGGAGGTGCCTTGAAAAGATTAGAAAAAGCATCACCATCGGAAGGGTAGCCTTTTGCAAGATGGGGAAAAAAGTTTGTTGCATATCCTTTACATGACGTAGCAGTCAACCCCAGCATTTCTTGGCTGTTAGTGATTCCTTGACAAGTTTACGTTCTTCTTCTTCTTCTTCTTCTTCGTTCATCCGGAGTTTTTTTTCGGATGTGATTGCGTTGTGCCTGTTTACAGCAGAGCTGCGTTCTTGCGCCGTTAGGCCGACACATCCGACTTCTGCGGGCATTTGTTGACCGGGTTAACCTTCCCGGGGGTTTCTTAGGACGTTTGACTCTCACTGTTGTGGTGTTATCCCCCATCCCAGCTGGTCCATATAGAACAGCCAAAGATCCTGGTCAGCCCTCAAGGGAAGGCAGGGGCAGACCATGGGCATTCCCCGCCATCCAAGGAGGCTTCCATACTTGCAGAGCCATCACACAGCGCTCTGGTACTGGGCTCACCCAAGGAATCGTCACGTCCTGCACATGGCTGCTTAGCCTCACTTCCGTATATTGGGCCTTCCGTTCACCATAGGCTGTTCTTCCGGAAACCAGAAGTATGCAGTCTGCAGATGACATCCACACAGTGAGCTTTCGATTCGGACTTTCCACGTAATGGATTTGCTATCCAAGCAATATTCCATTTCATGCCACTAGGACACTTTTCCACCTTTTATGAAGCCCACACAATGGGCTTTTGATTCGGACTTTCCACGTAATGGATTTGCTATCAAGCAATATTCCATTTCGTGCCACTAGGACACTTTTCCACCTTTTATGAAGCCCACACAGCGAGCTTTCGATTTGGACTTTCCACATAATGGATTTGCTATCCAAGCAATATTTCATTTCATGCCTCTGGGTCTTCATGCACCTTTAAATGTCAACCTGTATGTAGTTAAAGTAAGCTGCGGTCAACTTGAGCTTGTTGATATCTCCATAGAGCTTGTCCTCAAATGAAGCAGGTGTGGGCCAAAATATCTTTCTCTGTTCTGCATACGTTGGGCAATCCTGCAGCAAATGTTTTGCTGTCATTTTTCCAGTTCTACAATTACATTCATCAGTATCTCCTATCTTTAGTTTATTGAACAAGTGGTATTTCAGCCTGTTATGTCCTGTGCGGAGTCTGAAGATTGCTACTTGTTCTCTTCGGTCGAGTTTGTAATATGCATCATCCTTCTGATGGCCTGGATGCTCAGATTCCCATTTGGTTCTATAAGTGCTTTTTATCAACCTCTTTGCCTCATTATAGGTTATGTCTATGTCAGGCTGTGGTAGTCGTCCGCCCTCTTTTGCCAGTCTGTCAGCCTCTTCGTTTCCAGGTATACTGCAATGTGATGGGATCCACTGTATTACAACTTTTTTGGATTTCTGGCATAGACCATGGAGTGCTGCTCTTAGGTCAGTTAGTTCTGTGCTGTTATTGCTCTTGAGTATTGAGACAGCTGACTTTGCATCTGTGAAGATAGCTATTTGCTTCTCTTTATTTTCCTCCATCAGGAGCATTTCTGCTGCAGTTTTCAAAGCCTCTACCTCCGCTTTGAAGTTACTTTAAAATTTTCCAGTTGCCATTGAATGTGTTTTTTTCACTCCATTTTTTAAATTTAGGAGAATTCCTCCTCCTCCATTCTCTATTGAATTTTTGGCTGATCCATCTGTATATGCATGGGTCCAATTCCTGCTTGGGTAATGTTCTTTTATGTAGTTTAGGGTTATTTCTCTTCTTTCGGTTTCATGCTGAGTGTTCTTTTTCTCAATACCAGGAATGTTTTCTATCATCTCAGGCAGTTGCTGCTGTCTCCAAGCTGGGAAGTTGTGTGCATTGTGTATGGGCTTGACTGTTGATATGTTAAGTATAGGATCTGCCCTAATCCTTCGTTTTGCAGTTTCTACAAAGTTGCTACGCTTCAGTCTTCCCTTTCCAAAACCATTAAATTGTTGTACATAGGGTGGTCTGTCAATCTTCTAAATTTTTCTGCTTGTTGCTGGGCTCTGCTATCTCTTCTATCCTGCATTGGTTGTAAACAAGTGATCTTTTCTAGTTCATTAATAGGCGTTGTCTTCAGGCTTCCAGTTATGATTCGCATTCCTTGGTTTTGGACTCTACTTATTTTGTTAAAGTTTGACTTAGCTGCTGTTGCCCAAGCTGCAATGCCATATTCCAGTACTGGCCTCACCCGTCCAGTATATAACTTCTTGAGAACTTTCTCATCTGCTCCCCACGTTGTACCAGCAAGCTTTTTCATGATTGCCATTCTCTGCCTTGCTCTTGTTCGATTTTTCTCAACCTGTGTCTTCCATGTCAGGCGACGATCAAAGGTGACTCCTAGATAGTTTGGATTTTCTTCATGGCGCAATATTTTTCCATTCAATACCAGCTTAGGTTGCTGAGTTTTATTTGAGAGGGAGAACACTGTGCATGTTGTTTTCTCCTCACTTATCTTCACTAGCCATGATTTTGACCAGTCCTCTAGCGCTAATAAGGCTTGCTGTATTCTGCTGTTAGCTGTACTAATATATTCTTCAGATGTCCATATGGCTAGGTCATCTGCAAAGGAGGATGTGTGTACTCTGGCTGGAAAATTTTCTGTGATGTCATTTATATATGCTAGGAATAATGTTGGTGAAAGAACTCCTCCTTGGGGGACACCTTGCTCCAGCAGCATCATTTTGCTTGTTTGTCCTTGTACTTTTGTCCTGGCAGTTCTGTTCTCAAGGTAGTGGCTGATCCATTTATACATTTTTCCACAAACATGCATGTTTTGCAGTTTTACTTTCAGTCCTTCCTTCCATACTTTATCAAATGTTTTTTCTAAATCTATCCAGACTGCTAGTGTGTGCTTTTTCTCTTGGAAGGCATCCTCTATTTCCTGAGCTATATAGGTTATTTGATCTTCAGTGGATCTGTATTTTCTGAATCCTGCTTGGTGTGGTGTTAAGAGTTTGTTTTCTTCCAGATGCCATGTTAGCCTGCCATTGATAATGCGTTCCATTAATTTTCCTACACAGCTCAGTAGACTGATAGGTCGATAGCCATTTGGTTCTTCCAGGTCTTTTCCTTTCTTTGGGACTGGTATTAGTATAGCTTCCTTCCATGCCTGTGGGACTATTCCTCTCTTCCAGCTGTTATTTAGGACTGCTAGTAGTTTCTTCTTTGCCTTGGTGCCAAGTCCTATTAGCATTTCATTTGTGATTCCATCCTTTCCTGGTGATTTCTTCTTTTTTAGGGTATTCATTGCCTGTTCCATTTCTTCCATTGTTAGATTTGCCATCATATATTCTGCAGCTGTCTCTGTATTTCTATGATGTGTCTCTTTGATTGCTTCCTTCTGTTCGGTTGTAATATCAATGTGGTTTGCATTTGTATAGTGTTCCATTAGTGCATTTGCAGCCTTTTTGCCTGTAAGCAAGGCATTTCCTTGTTTAATTGTTATTTGTTTGTTTCTAGGTCCTTCATTGTTCATGGCTTTCACTAGTTTCCATAGTTTGTTTCCATCCCTGTCAAAATTCAGGTTTTCTGTTTTTTCCCTCCAACAATCTCTTGTTGTTTGATTTACTGTTCTTTTATATTTTGCTGAGATGGCTTTGAGAGAGATGTTTGCTTCAATTGTTTGTTCTCTCTCTGCTGTCTTCCTGGCATCTTCAACTTTGTCCTCCAAACTTTGTAGTTCTTCAGTCCAGTATGGTTTGTAATTTTTCCTCGCTCCTCTTGGAATGGACTCAGTGGCTGCCTGTATTATCGCTCTGTTTAGACTTTCCACCATTTGCTTTATGTTGCCATATCGTGTATTTATGTTTTCACAATATTTGTCTGTTAGTATGGCAAATCTGTCCCAATCTGCTCGTTTGTAATTCCAGCGGGGCAAGGGCTTTTGCTCCTGTGGAACATACTCCATATTCATTTCAAGCTTGATTGGTCTGTGGTCACTACCTGCTAATTGGTCCAGCACATGGCGATCGATTTTGTGGAGGATGTCTCCTGTGCAGAAAGCTAAGTCTGGAGTAGAAGTGGTAAGCCATCTTCTGGAGTAGAAGCTCGGTGTGTCATCCGCTTTGTTGAGTAGATGGAGATTTGAGTCTATTTCCCAGTCCTCCAATTCATCTCCTCTTTTGTCAGTATCTGGGTATCCCCATCTTTCTGAACGGCTATTAAAGTCTCCGACAATAATGCAGTTTGTGTCAGTTATTTTCATGTTTGAGAGTGTAAGGTCCTTATCTGCTGGGCTATACAGATTGTAGATTCTTATTTTCACGTCCTTTATCATTATGTCAACACCTATAATTTCCGTTTGGTTGTCAGAGATCACAGATACTTCGCTGCAAGGTATTGTATTTCGTGTAAGTATTAGAACTCCTCCTTTGTGTCCTTCGCGGTCGAAACGTGTGGCCTGATATCCTCTGACTGAGAATTTGTGATTGGCGTTGAGGTGTGTCTCTTGAATGCATGCCACATCTATTCTATCTTTATGAAGACGATGTGTTAGGGAGTCTTTCTTCTTGTAAACTCCTTCGGCATTCCACTGTAGTATGTTGAGTGTCCGGGGTATTTGGTCAATAGCTCTTAACCTACTCCTCTGTGCCTTGACTCCACAGCACAGGGGAAGGTGACCACCAGTAGTCATGGGTGGACCCCCTCGAGGCAGGGGGCCCGGCACTATCACCGCCTGATGGGACTTCACGGGATTAGCACCATATCGATTAATTTTGATTTGTGACATCATGAATTAAGTTACGTTGCACTGCTTTGTCAAGCCTGTGGCTCAGTACATCCGATTTCGACAAGCATTTATTTGGGGTGCTTTCCCTAGCCTTTGACTGTCCCCAGTCTACCTACAAGGCAGCAGGTTTCACGTTGCACTGCTTTGTCAAGCCTGTGGCTCAGTACATCCGATTTCGACAAGCATGTATTTGGGGTGCTTTCCCTAGCCTTTGACTGTCCCCAGTCTACCTACAAGGCAGCAGGTTTGTGTGTCTCTTCGTCTGGTCCCTCTCCCTTGACCTGTCCGACATGGGTGGCCCTACCAGTAGCTGTGC
>JACEFZ010008506.1:5000-15128 GCA_014155875.1 Cepaea nemoralis
ATCAGTGAGGTTCTACAACAACAAAAGGGTGTTCTGTCGGTTGTCGAACCCGGGGACCTAACTCGTGATGATCACCATGTATAGGAGTGATTCCGCCACATCGTCAACAGAGCAACCGAAGTTTAAAATGATCTCCCTTCTCTCTCTTTCCTATGTACGTATAGTCCTAGGGTCAACGAGAAACATCAAAGGACATCCCGGCATCAATACAACATAAGGAGGTATCGAAGGCAGCATTTGCGAGTTTAACCAAGTCTTCACAGTGTCCGACTACGCTCTTCTCGAAGTCAGAGAGGAGAGGTGTAATCACCTTAAAACAAATGTTAAAATTGTTAAAAAGTTAAACTTTTCAGAATGTTAAAAGTACAGAAGTAAACATTAAACATGTGTGTGTGTATGTGTGATTGTGCGTGCACGTGTGTGTGTGTGTGTGTGTGTGTGTGTGTGTGTGTGTGTGTGCGTGTGCGTGCGTGATCACCATTTCCTTTTGCATACTGGTCTATGCGCGAATGTAACAAAACGCATCTAAAGACTGACACGTTCTCATAAGATCTAATACACTGGCTGTGGCGATCCAAGTTGACCTGAAAATATTTCCACGAGCGAACTTATCGCATTAACAGGCCACGACCTTAGCGTGCTTGTATCAAGTTCAGACATGACCTGACAATACATATTGTCTGCTGTGCCATGATTCCACGTCCTAAGATATCGTATATAAAATTGCCAGCTTGTGACGTATAGTAGAACCGCTCTCTGACAATAGCAAACAGATCACCATGTGGCAAGTCGCAAATGGTAAGTTGGACTTTAATAAATGTTTCACATTTTCATCATGTGTCCCCAAGCTGGCATACAATTAACCTAACAACACCACATGGGATATATGGTGCTAGACGCTAGTGAATAGGAATCAACATACTCCACAAGACATTTCTTAATATCTCTTGTTAGGCTGGGTCAACCTGGAATGGAGCGACATTCAAACTTTTGAACACAGACCAACGGTAGTGCCGTAATACATATTAGTAGTAGTGTGTATTCGTATGAGAAATTGAAAGTGTCATGCAAGTTCTACATATCCTTTTATGGTATAGTCTGTTCACACTTGCGTACCCTCATTCACATTCAGGTTTCTTGAAAATTCTGCTGCATCGTTATAAAAATTTTCCTGCCGTCTTATATTTACACCCATCCAAGGAATAAGTCTTTGACAAGTCCAAAGACAACTTAAATCATGGATGGCGGCCATTTCTTTGATGGTTTGGCGAAAATGTACTGAATTCACACTAACAATCTTGTTTTACAGTAAAGCACGTCGATTCGGGTGACGAGACAAAGCGTATCCAGATTCGTATGGTAGTAGGTGCAATGTGTATTAATGTCTGCAATCTGCCCAGACATTAATCTGTGTCGATTCCAGTAGGTTTATGGCTGCTCTCGGTTGCATAAAATTCAATCCATCCTTTCCCCAATACTCATCTTCCTCTTTCAGCACATGGTCCTAACATTTTTACCAGTAACTTTTATCTGACATAAGCCTGGGTCATTGACAATGAGTTGAGTGACCGGGCATGAGAAAGAATGGATGAAAGGAGACAGTAAAGTGACTGACCTGGCTATGAGAAAAACAGCCAGTCCTGAGAAATAAAATAGTGAGGGTAGAGGAAAACCCCTAGGGTGGATGGGGCAAGAGATAGTGTATTTGTGTGTTGAAGTCAGGAGACTTCAGGGAGTTGAGTTTTAGATACCGAACGAGTCGGTAGTCGACGGAGAACTGTGTTGTGTGATTCTCCGAGCTGTGAATGCAGTCCTAAATCCCAGAGTGGGTTACATAGTGAGCAGAGGCTCCGACCCAGTGGGTGGGTCGTATTGTGTGACATCCAGCCGTGGATAGTAGCTGGACTGCATGTCTGTGAATTTGAGATTCAGCAGGCCGTGAGAAGGCATTGATGTGTGCGTGTAGAGTTGTGAGGAATATATATCTCTTCGGTGGATTACATTGTGTTCTGGATTTATAAACATGTTCCGTTTGTCCATGGGTCTGTGTTATTTCTGTATTAAAGGATTATGTGCGCCAAAATCGATCTTGTTTACTGACTGGTGAATGTGCACTGCGGGGGTGAGTCATAGTGTAAGACAGTGAGAGAGCTCAATTGACACACCAGGAGTATCGTTACCTAGACAACGACCATCACACGCCCTTATCATCAAGAACGTCATGTGACATCTGGGAGCTCATCCGGGATTGTCTTGAGGCCTATCTTTCAAGATTCGAATCATCTGTGTAAACTCTAGGCATCCCGGAAGCAGAACATGCGATGCGGCTGGGCGAATATTTAACGGGTAAGGCCCTAGATACAATGTTTAATTTACCTGTAGAAGAAAGGAACAACTACACTATCTTACGTCAACGTTTGCTGACAAAGTTCCAACTAACTGAACATGGATATAGAACAAAGTTTAGACAGTTAGTGCCAGAGACAAATCAAGATTTCACAGACTTTGTTAACACAGTAAAGAACACATTTAATAAATGGATGGATCTTGCAGAGGTAGGGAAAGATGTTAACAAATTAGTAGATTTAGTGTTAACAGACAAAGTATTAGCTTCATGTAATACCAACTTAGTAGCTTTCTTTGAGGAACGTAAGCCAAAGGACATAGACACAATGTCACAGTTAGGGCAAAGCTACATGACTGCACATCCTAACGTATCTATTGGTAAAATAATGAGTGAGGAAATAGTCTGTGCAGCGTACACTAAACAGGACCAGAATCCAGTCATCAGATCAAGGGCGAAAAGTGTGGATTCAGCACAGAAAGGTGAGCAGCAAGAACTTCAAGATAATGGTTTCCGAGGAAACAATGTTGGTAGAGTAGGACGGTACCCATATAGAAGAGGGAATTTCCAGAGACGTCCAAATTATGCCGGATGTTGGAATTGTGGGAGCTGGAGACACAAGGCAGCGGAGTGTGACGTGCAGCCAGCCAGTGAGCCAACAAGTAACGCAAGGAAGGAGATCATCTGTTTCAAATGTGGAAAGAAGGGGCATGTCAGCCATCAATGTAGGATGAGAGAAACAGAGCACTCAAATGCAGCGCAACTAATTGAGACGCTGAACAATGAAGATTGTAGTGGGTGCAAACCTCTTTTTGAAAAAGACAGTCAACCAGTCATAATATGTGGTCATACAGTGAAAGCAGGATCAGCAGTGCATGAAGGAGGAAGTCTGAAGCTGCATCAGGGATTCGTCAATGATAGACCAGCGTTAACAATTAGGGATTCCGGATGTACGTCTATCGGAGTGAGGAAAAGTTTAATAGATCCCTCGGATTATACAGGGAAAAAGATTAGATGCATAACATTTAACGGCACAGTAGAGTTCTACCCATTAGCCATAATAACAGTAAAAACACCATATATCACTGGAAGAGTGACAGCGTGTGTTTTGGACTCACCAGTGGCTGATTTAATCATAGGAAATGTTATAGGAGTTACAGATTGTACAGAAGAGGAAGTAGTTTATTGAGACCAAAAATATAGTGTAAGCAGTAATGAGGTAGTTACCACAAGAGAACCTAAATTAGAGAGTATAGCTGAGGTAGAAGAGGCACTTGAAGTAGACACAGGAACTCAGGACAAGGATAGTACAGCTGAGCAGGTGAGAATTGATCTCAAAACATAGTGGGAGTGACTCCCAGAGACAAGATACTACTCTGAACAAATGTTCCCAAGGGTGTAGGAGAGTAGAACATAGGCAGTCAAAGAAAGGTAGATGGTGCTTCGAGAGGAAGAACAATGTTCTCACTCGCCGCTTTTCAGATAGTGGAACTGCACGTGGGCAAGGAGCAGTACCTTTAGCACATAGAGACCGATATACTAGAACAGCCCAGGATAGTGCATGTGCAGATCATATAGGCATAAGGCGTATGCAGCAGAAAGCAAGGTGCCAGGTATATGGGCCAAGATTGAATAAAGAGTTCAGACTAAACAGAGACTCATGTGTAACGGTGCAATATGCAGATACGAAAGTTGAGTCAGGTCAAAAGGGTGTTCGCGACATTACTGACCCAGGGCTAGGGATATCAAACAGATGTTGTAATTGTAAAGGTAGCATGAGTCATGGGTACATGAAAGGTAGACACAGCATCGACAGGAATCAGAGGAGGGTTAAATCAAGAACAGAACCACCTGATATAGGGTCGGTAAACAAATAGTATTGTGTGGTCGTGAAGTAGTAAGAGACCTGCGGGTACACAAACATTATGTTTTAGATGATATGTTTATTACTATGCCATGTTTTAGTTCATGTATTGGGATACAAGAGAGAAAGTTGTGTGTATTGATGTGTGAGGAATATAGGAGTGTACTATGAGCATTTGATGTATTATGTAGTGTGGTAGCTAGAGTAAGGTGCAGCCATACTTAGGGCTACCCAGGCAATATGTCTGGGTCACATGTTTAGTAAGTTTTAGTCTCCCAATATTTGAAAACGAAGTTTTCTTTTAAGAGGGGGGTGATGACATAAGCCTGGGTCATTGACAATGAGTTGAGTGACCGGGCATGAGAAAGAATGGATGAAAGGAGACAGTAAAGTGACTGACCTAGCTATGAGAAAAACAGCCAATCCTGAGAAATAAAATAGTGAGGGTAGAGGAAAACCCCTAGGGTGGAGATAGTGTATTTGTGTGTTGAAGTCAGGAGACTTCAGGGAGTTGAGTTTTAGATACCGAACGAGTCGGTAGTCGACGGAGAACTGTGTTGTGTGATTCTCCGAGCTGTGAATGCAGTCCTAAATCCCAGAGTGGGTTACATAGTGAGCAGAGGTTCCGACCCAGTAGGTGGGTCGTATTGTGTGACATCCAGCCGTGGATAGTAGCTGGACTGCATGTCTGTGAATTTGAGATTCAGCAGGCCGTGAGAAGGCATTGATGTGTGCGTGTAGAGTTGTGAGGAATATATATCTCTTCGGTGGATTACATTGTGTTCTGGATTTATAAACATGTTCCGTTTGTCCATGGGTCTGTGTTATTTCTGTATTAAAGGATTATGTGCGCCAAAATCGATCTTGTTTACTGACTGGTGAATGTGCACTGCGGGGGTGAGTCATAGTGTAAGACAGTGAGAGAGCTCAATTGACACACCAGGAGTATCGTTACCTAGACAACGACCATCACACGCCCTTATCATCAAGAACGTCATGTGACATTATCAATATTTAATAGCTCGGACTGGGATAGTATCATGACGACAGACAATTTGAACGTAATATTGTCAGTTACCACCTGTCCTTTATGTTTACTTCACTTAATTTCTATAGGGTTTAAATGAGAATGGTACGGCGGAAGTCTCAAGCACTTATGACCATGCTCTCCTATCAATCTGTTAATTCGATATTTCTTGATCTTTTGCGTCTGTTTTACAAGGGACAACAATTCTAGCTTGAAATACGTTTCTGGAAATGGTATGTTTTTTCTTCGGAGCCATATCTTTATTGTTTCCGTTGAGCTCGATGCCGTGGGTATGTTGTATTCTTGGACACAATATTGTGATATGATGCATTGTCCTTAATTAGACGAAAAGTTCTATCTAGGGATGGAAGCACTGTATTCTCGAGTCAATCTCTAAATACATTACCATTCATCTCATTATAATAATCTCTATTGTCTGTATGCTTTTTTACGAACACGAGTCCAGCATTCTGTAGTTAGCCTTCGCTTTATTTTTCCATCCACTGATTGCCGTTCTTTTTCACTTGTGTGGTGCGCATTGATTCAGATTTAACCCAAATACACTTATAGAAGGCAGCAAGTCAAATTGTGTCGCCATGCAATTTGGTTGCCAACTAACAGTATACCATAACATACAATGATGTACAGACCAGAGGGAAGCAGAGGAAGAGGCCGACCACGTAAACGATGGACGCAGGGAATAACAGTCCATTGGAATATCAATACATAAATCCCATAAGCGGGCACTTTTCCGTTGTTTATACTTCACCTCGACACCGCAAAGTACAAAAGGAACATGATGAGATGAGATGAAACACTATGTCATGATTTTTTTTGCGCATTTCCCTTGTGTCACGTAGGTACTTGCTTCTCATTGCTCATAACTGCGGATGCTCGCAAATGATATTTCTACCCCCACCCCATCCCCTTGTACTTTCTAAAAGTGAAGCCTAACGTCGTTATAATTTTACACAATGTTGTTTTGGATAGCTTTATGTCATTGGTCTTTCTCTACCACACTCTAAGTTTTCCTACAGTCATTGTGTCTTTGGTATCCATCATTTTTATAGTAGCTCGCCTTATGATATCCTTGTCAACGCTGTCTAAAATTGCTTTTCTATCTACCGCTTGCTTATTGCATGGTGTTTTCATTCCAGATCCTTGCACCCATCGACGAAATGACCGTTTACTCAAACCCAAGGCACGCGATGTTCTTTTCTCGAGATTTGTAATAGTATGAAACAGTTTCTTGCGATCAGCTTCTTGACACAAATATGTGTACAATTTTATAGCGATGCTTTGAAATGTACAAAATTTCATATTCAATCCCTTTCAATAATATTCATACATTCAGATGTCAGCGATAAATGTAAGATGTATAAAAATATTCACGTTTCATGAAAGCACCCACATTATTAACGACACCTCTGATCACTCTCCGTTCCACTATGCGAGGCTCTTGTCATAAGGTCTACCTTATATATCATGTTAAAATTAACTATTGAGCGATGATGTTTCCGTGTGAAGATGTAATACATTTAATAATATGCACTTCATCTCTGACCCGTAAATTATATACCACATATAAAATAAACTTTGAAATCTTCTGTACTATCTCCAGAACAAAATGTTTTTGTTGGGTGGACAAAATGATAAGTTTATATGTTAAATTTCATTATTTTCCCTCAATTGGTTACTGAGATATGGAATGTTATATTGGGGCAGACAAAAGTAAACGGAGTAATATAAGTGTTTAACCAGGAGGTACATGTCAGATAACGAGATATTATTGATAATGTGCATTCCAATAACTATGTTATAGTACCTTGTTCTTATCTATGTTTTACAGATGGAGATGTCAAGGAACAACTAGTTGAGAAACTGTGGTTGATATTAACTGATTTACTGCCAAACGAAAATTGGGTGCTGACCAAACAGAAATTTATGGCAGAAAATGGGAAGTTGTGGTGTGTCACATTAATGTTGCGAAAATGGTTAAAATTGTAGCAGATATATTGTATTATATATCAAATTAAATTTTGTTGCACACGGAACATGTATTGCTACCATTGCTATAGGTTAGAAATATAATAAAAATAATAATATAATGTGAAAAATTATTTGACATTAAAGAGGGAAAAAGTATTACAAATTGCACTTATCAAAGTGTTTTCTATACTCCTCTGCTGATCATCCTGTTTAATTTACTGCATATTGAAACAAACACCACTTGTCTTCAGCAATATAAACAGAATTGCTCCTTAAAACCACCGAAAAAGAAATTTTGCTGCAGATTATGAAGCATGTCTTTTTCACGGAAAATTTAGAAAAATCAGGAAAATACTGTTCTAAATAGATAGAAAATTAATATATACACATGTCTGTTTATTGCTATTTACAATATGTGGCAGTCTATTTGTGATAGGTTGTAAAGCAAAATTTGGGGCACAAGTGTAGTCTATTAGTGCAGCAGGAGCAAACAAAAGATTATCTGCGTCGTTTAGCTGGAGTGCTGCACAAAACACAGATTCTGGCAACACCGACATATTCTATCAATGTTTTTTAAAAATCAAAATAATTCTATCAACATTCTAACAATGCATGTTTTTTAAAATACTTTTTTATCCCTCCATGCCACACACAATATTCTATCTCCTTCAAGAAGCCACTTTATCTCTTGATGCCGAAGTCGCAAACACTTCAACTTCGGAGGAAAGCCCACTCGGTTGATATTTAGTGTGCCTGTATATTTGAAATTGTTGGAATGCAGATAATCAATCAAAGCTTTCGAAGTGTAGACTCTGTCAGCAAAAATGTGATGGCCAGGTCCGAGAACATGCAGTAGTGTGGAAAACACTTTCACTGCAGTTGTATATAAATCCAGATTGTACGCGGTGTTTCTTTCATAGTAAGTTTTTCAATTACCACATAGCCAGTCGCAGAATCCCGAAGGCCAAATGTTTTGATGTGGTACTTGTGAGACTTTGTTGCATTGTATTGTTTGTGCTGAAATCTGCCCTGCCACCCAATAACCATTTCATCAATGGACACATTTTCAAATGGGTAAAATGCTTACTGGATGTTTTCAGAATCATGTCAACAAGAAGTTCAATTATAGTTGTACTCAGTGCGTGTGGTTCCCATATGGCAAACATAGTGTGATACAAATATTCAAAACGATTCCTGGAAAATATAGTGGCATACCAAGGAGTATAGAAATATGCAGTTGTACTCCAATAGTACTTGATCCAGGGTCTTCTATCAAGCCCCATATAAATAATGACAGACGTAAACTTCAGCCATTCGTGCTTTGTGAATGGGTTACAGGATAGCAGACGAGAAAATGTTCTTTTATTAGTGTTCTGCATCAACATCTTTTCTGCATGTTCATTTATGTTTTGAATTAAACAGACCACTACGTCATCATTAAAAAAAAACACTTTGAGAAAATCCATAGGTGTTTGACGTTGATAAAAGTACAGGGTTGACGCGAAACTTTCGAGAACGAAATTCAAACTGAGCTTTTGTTTCCCCTTCTGACACATAATTCCATGTCGATACTGTTGAATATGATGTTAGAGATGCTTCAGACTGTACAGAAGCTTGTAAAATTAAAGGGTTTTTACCTCAAGATTTATTCTTCTTTTGTACTGTTTGCTTTCTTTTGCGCTTAGTAGTAATTCTGATATCCTGATATTCATCGTCAGACACCTTAGTTGATGACAAACTTCCACTGTCATAGCACGTTTCCATATCCATGTCACATAAAATCTTGGAGGTCGATCGATGACAGAATGTTGCGCCAAACGTCTACAAACAGCCGGCATCCTTTAATGTGTGGGTGATCGAGGGAAGACTATTGCGCCATACATCTGCAGGCGGCAGCCATCCTTTGATGTGGTAGACGGACTGTCGGGATGTAGGTCGGCAGGATCTTTTGTTGTGGGGACAAGAATTCTCTAGATTACAGACATGTAAGACTTTTTGAAGTACCGGGATGATTTCCCAGATGAAAGGGACAGCCAGTCAGTTGTTGACATTAAGTCGGAAACGTAGAGAGAAAAATAGCTTCTAGACCGTCTAGTGTCTGGACAGTTTTGTGACGTCACTCAGACCCAGTATTAAAACCGGTGGGATAAACAACTTTGGGGAAGTCGACCAAATGTTGTGAAAAAACTAAGACGTGTGTGTTATTCTGAGTTCGATTCTGGAGAGGGACTACAGTGTCTTCTGTCGATTTACATTGGCGTACATGTTACCTTCGTGTGATTTAGTAGTCCCAATTTTCAAACCGGAATAAATATATGGTAATTAATGAAATAAACCTACATTAGATTATTCTTAGGAATCGAGTGTAGTAATGTGCGTTGATAGAACGTATTATAAGAGCGTCGGCAACAGTAGCCAATCTCGTAGCTTAAACTAGCTGGTGTGAGATATAATTTAACTCAGTGAGTTAAGGACAATGTAGTGGGATAATATTTAGGGAGATTGAGGATGGTTTGGGGGATGGGGGAAATGTCAAGTGGAAGGATCTTCCAGTAGGGCATCTGCTGGGTTTCTGCCCTTTTCCCTTAGTCTTTCCTTGTCTTACCTTGACTTATACCGATGTGATGAGCTCCTCGGCCTTATGACAGAGGTTGGTTCTCTGTTATATATCTGAGTGTTGCCGTCGGCCTACACTCACCTAATAAAGGTCGGAATCGGGTTGCTCTCACCAGGTGTGTTCTCTCTTCAACAGATTCCACTAGGTTTACCAAGAAGCTAGAAGAAAAGTCATGGCTCGAGCATTGAAGGTAGAGTTTACTAAGAAGCTTTTGCACTGGGCCCATAACCCAGAGGGTCTGCATGAACCTGGCCTTTGCTGAGCAGGAAACCGGGGAAAAAGGTTAA
>JACEFZ010008507.1:0-23924 GCA_014155875.1 Cepaea nemoralis
TTTTTTTAAAAGAATTAAGAAAAAAACGAAATCGTGGCGAAAGGAACAAGGAGAGTTAACCGAGAAGCGAATGAATACACAAGTTGCTACATGACGTCACGATGGACTAAGTCACCATAGGCAGTCGAAGTTTGGAACATCATGGAGACGGGCGGACTGAATCGCAACACCGAGACATCAACACCAATATCCAACTGAAAGGCGTTATGGACATGCTATTTGATAGTACAGCAAGATGTGGAAACAAAGGCACAGTCTGCATTAAGGAGGAAGATTGGCAGAGGGACGTTTAACGCAGAGAAAATGAGAAAAGTGTATTGCGTCATAACGTGCCGGTTGAATGTCGGCTGGAAGTCATGGAGTCAGCCCACACACAGAGCAGCGTAAGTTATATTGTCTAGGGATCAGGAACGTAAGGTAATTACAGAGCGATGGACAGTGTGATATTTATTCTTCATTAATTCAAGTAATAGAATGGAATTGAACTCGGCAGCTAACATAGAATATTTTCAAATAATTATTTAATATATTTTGACCGGCCCTCCCAGCGACATGGGAACGGCCATATATTAGCCTGTGCGACCGATTACCATTATTAAAGTTTTAATTGACGTGGAACACCATCGTTGCTGCGATCATTTCCGTTGATATTGATTCTGGTTCCCGTTGATCTGCTATGTTGGTTGTTTGGACGGCGAGCGTAATTTAAGACACAAAAATCTTAGCCTTGTCTTGTATTCCTCTGTATAAATTAACTCTCCTAATCTTTTAGCATGAGCTAGAGTTTGAAGCTCACGGAATGGGAGACAGACTTTTCCTGATATGGCCCATGATTCTTCGTCACAAGATCACCGCAGAGAGCCCTTTGTACACTGTCGCACCGGAAGGTAAGTGACTGTCACACTGTTACACAAGAGAGTCCTTAGTATAATTGAATGCCAGAAGTTAATGCTTAGTCACCGGTCATTAGAATTAGTTGTGTAATTGGATACCATAAGGTCAGGAAGATAGAGTCCCAATCTATATCTATAAAACAGAGTGTATGTTTGTGGGTTTGTGGGTCTTGGATGCGTTCGATAACGGTACATCCGATTGAGATGAAATTTTCTACACGTCTTCCTTTCATTCCTGTGCAACCGACTATAATAATTTCTTAATGTAAAATCTTCGACTTATTTAATAACATTTACTTTTCCATTTTCATTATATAATGTCTATATAGCAGGGGGAATTCACTCTATAAAGTTATTTCAAGGGGCATAACTTTTAATAACATTTCTATTTACTTTATAGTCATATTGTTGGACTTACTTGCACTATTGTTAAACTCTTTGTCTATAGTTATTTTCAGGCATATAAGTTATAATAAATAATGATATAATCTTTAAGGCATTTTCAAAGTTTGCATAAAAATAATGCATAATGCATAACATTGTAACCCATCTTTTTCTACAGTTTTCATTGAATGGTGTGTGGAAGGACATTCTTTTAAGTTACTGTGCGCCAGGAGCTGGGCCAAACCACGCCGGGTCAGATAGATAGACAGATAGTCGGGAACGGAAGCTTATTTGACTACTTATGTTTGTTTGTTGTTTGTTGTTTGTCCATCAAGAATGATGATGACCATTCATATCATCCAGTGGGGTTGAAGGTGTGGAGCCGTGGATTGACTACTTATATGAATTAAATGACATGCTCCCCACCAGGGACTGGGTGAAGCCGGGCCGGGACAGACAGACAGACAGACAAACAGATAGTCGGGAACGGGAGAGCTTCTTGGTATAACATAGTCCTTGGTATAACAGAGTCCTTGGTATAACAGAGTTCTTGGTATAACATAGTCCTTGGTATAACAGAGTCCTTGGTATAACATAGTCCTTGGTATAACAGTGCTTGGTATAACAGAGTACTTAGAAACAATCCAACACCAACTGTAATGCTGTGTTCAGAGACGGTGGAAAGAACGCAGGCAATGAATTACCTGGGAATACGGTTTGATCGAAGCCTTGCTTATAATGTGCACATAGACCAGGTGATAACAAAGGCCAAGCGGGGTTTGGCAGCGATGCGGGTGATGGCGGCAGCAAACTGTGAGCAGCGCCATCTATGTCTTCTGTACGAGGGGCTGGTCATGTCTGTTTTGGAGTATGCAATGGCAATCCTGACTCTCAGCCATACGCAGATAGAAAGGATGGAAAGGATACAGAATGAAGCAATGCGCATTATTCTTGGATGTACAAGAGATACAGCATGCAGGGCGATGCGCTACCTTCTTGATTTTCCAACCATTGAAGAGAGAATACAAGTTTGCAGGGCACGCGCCTACCTCAGAATTAACGCAAACACACAACATCCACTGCATAGTGAAATTAGGACGGTGAAGGGCAGCAGGTTAAAAAGAGGACGGTCGTGGATGGGTCAAGCCGAAGACATTCTTCAACAGGTGTGTTCACTTGAGGACTTAGAACCTGGCGAGGAGTGGGTGCAAGTGCCAACAGACTTCTGCACATCCTTTTCAGTTTGCATCCAACTAGATAGAAAATGCAGACAAGAAAATCCAGGCTGCTGTTGAGGCTGAAGTACAAGCGTTGATTTTCGAGAATTCGCTAGACGGTGACGCGGTCATCTACACAGATGGGTCGGTCGTCCGACATGTGAGAAGCTCATGGGCCTTTACAGCTCGGGCCGGAGGGAGAATTGTGAAGGAGGACTCTGGTGCTTTCACTGAAACCACAAGTAGCCTGACCATGGAAGTCATGGCAGTAAGTAAAGCAATAACATGGCTCGAGACACAGACATTCACTAGGGCTTGTTTCCTTAGCGACTCAATGAACATGATCAAGAGGATAGAGGAGGGGTCGATCCGAAGAGAGTGGTTGCTGCCTCTGAAGCGGTCTAGGCTGGCAAAGATTAGTTTCATCTTCGTGCCAGGTCATGCGGGAGTACAAGGAAATGAGCGGGCTGACAAGCTCGCAGGTGAGGCTACTGTGGAGGGCGGACGCGCCATGAACCAGGCTGACATTCTGAATGCTCTACGAGAAGTGAGACTTTTGCGAGAACCAAGTGATGACTGGGAATCTACAACAATGGCCAGACTGCGGGAGCAGCAAATTAAAAGAGGGGTGGCCAAACAAGAACACTACGCAGGAAGCCAAAGAAGATTGATAAACCAACACAGAACTGGCGTCGTTAGCCGCTACACGCTGCGGGATTTGCTGAGGAGGGGATCCGAGCACTTATGGACTGAATGGTTCGATGTGCAACGAGGATGATCTGTCGACTAACTAACTAACTAACTAACAGAGTACTTGGTATAACATAGTCCTTGGTATAACAGAGTGCTTGGTATAACAGAGTGCTTGGTATAACAGAGTGCTTGGTGTAACAGAGTGCTTGGTTTAACGGTGTTCTTCATATAACTTGCAACACCATAAGGTAAGATGTCTTTGCAAGATTAATTCTGTGTCCTTGGTATAACGGAAATATTTACCATTTCCTAATGTATCAATTTCAGAGTTGGAGTATAGCAACTTCGAACTTCTAATTTTTCTGGAAGGCACCATCGAATCCACGGGAGAGATGGTTCAAACTAGGACTTCCTTCACGAGCCAGGACATACTCTGGGGTCATCGCTTTGCTCATATTGAGGAGTATGACGAGAAGAACGATAAGTGGTAAGATATGCATCGAGTCGTAGAGTCGAAAAGTTGTGCACTTGACCAATACATAGTTAAGACAGGCGGGAGTTTTCCTGTAAAGACACCCTACCAGTTAAAATGTCCCGCATGCGCATTCAGCGTGTGTGCATGAGAAATTGGCGAAACGTGTATGAACTGGTGCCATGTGCAAAATGAAGTCACGTTGCGTGAGCACATTCCTGCATCTACAAAGGCATGATGCCCCATACATCATACTCACGGGGCTTGACAATGAGTGACTTCTTCCTGCTTCTAGACAAAATGACTCCAGTTCGTGGACATTGTTTTTACAACGACCAGTACTTGATAACCAACTGTACGGGAGGGGAGGTTCCGGGTCAAGACAGTGAAGGTTTACAATCCAAGAATCAGACGACTGAAGGAGACATGTGAGAACTGCATCGATTTGAGGGTTCAAGCGCGTAGAAAGACTACACTTCACGTCAAATTCCAGGTACGTGCATTAACTCCGTTATACTAAAGTACAATGGATGGGCCAGATATTGTCAATACCATAAGACGTGCGGGACAAACAGAATAGTTTTAACGAGGCTTGGGAATCTATTTCCCTGTCCAAGGTGAGGGAGATGGCTGTGGGGCGGGGAGCAGACAGGCATGAACCTTTTCTCAAGGACACAAGACCTGTGGTTGATCAACAAAATTCGAGTGCGATCAGTCGATATACGCTGACGGAGATGTGAAATGGGAGATTGGAGAAATAATGAATCTCCCAGGAGTACGATGATGATGATCTTCACTAATGATTAATCGCCACTAAAGTGCAAAACTTGTCTACAGTAAAAATAATTCAGTTTTACAAGTATTTCATATTGTAACAGAACTGAAAAGGCACGCAGTTTATTAACACACTCTGAACATTGCCGCCAACTAAAAATACCCGGAACGGAAGGTCAGCACGACCGTATGGAAAAGTGCGCTTGTTACTGAATACCCGGTGTGCTGATGCCGATGTAGCGGGTTCAATCTCTACACTGCTCAATTAGATTAAAATGTTGACATCACGTCCTTGACTTGGAGACATAAATTGCATGTACCTTCAGAATTCAGCATGGATTCGCCTGATGGCGAGGGACCTGGTAATAGGGAAAGCTAATCAAAACGCTTTCCGGCATGGCACATGATTGATTGATTGATTGAATCAAAACGCAAAAATCAATCGAGTGCACTAGAAGTATTAGCACGTATATGAACTACACTAAAGCTCAGAACGAGCAATGAAACATAAACTTACTGTCGCTATCT
Source organism: Cepaea nemoralis (assembly GCA_014155875.1). Lineage (NCBI taxonomy): Eukaryota > Metazoa > Mollusca > Gastropoda > Stylommatophora > Helicidae > Cepaea > Cepaea nemoralis. Next base: position 4,962 of record JACEFZ010008507.1, read on the forward strand.
ATGGATTCAACCACCAAGGGACTATATTATCTCTGCACTGTATTCTGTTAGTGAATTTAATCAGAGAGCCACAAGCAACAGGTTGCACGTTTTATTGCCAGGCATATTTTTTAATTAAAAGAATTAGTCCAGTGCACTACAAGGAGTAGCATGTTTATGGACTACGCTTGAGTTCAAAGTGACCGAACGTTTAAAAAAATACCTACAAAGCAGTTCTTTCGTAAGAATTGTGGGAGGAACAAGAAGTGACATAATCAAAAACATAAAAAATACGCGGGGATGCCAGATATAGGAACTCCACAGCTCAAAAATGATGATAGTGTTTAAAGAAAAATTGCTACTAAATATAAGACACTACCACAACGAGGCTTGGGATTTATTGCTAAAGTCAGCGCCAGATTGTTGGCTAAACAATGAGGATCGCATCACAGAGCTAGAATAGAGAAAGAGGAATGTAGAAAGAGGTGGCCATTGGAGCTTAAGATGAAAATCAGATACTCTATTGAAAAAGGAGTTAATTTATCTGAATCCTAGTCTGTGCTTTGGGAAGTAAGATGATGATAATTATGGTTGAATTTCGTGACTTTTGTAGATTGATCAAAACTTGTTAATTTTAAGTACATTTAGAATCATCTCATGCTGGGGCACACATGAATGTGAGGGCTTATCTGTTGGCGTCACAAGCAAATGTGATCAGTACACAATTAATAAAAGGACAAAACGGTCGGGAAATGATCCTTCAAAAATGCTACACATGAATTATGAGGGAAATTAGAGGAAAGGCGCTAGTTACAAGCGTTGAAAATTCTATTATGCATCTCCACGAGGCGTAACGGCATTATTGGAAGACAACAACAACTACACAATTAACGGATACTTTTGTATTGCAAAAGGACAGTATAAACAGAGACATGACTATTTTTCAAGCCAGTAATTCTCTGCCGGTCTCCGTGGTAGAGACATTACGGGCGCGGCTCTTAATTCCGCTCTTACCTGCGTTCGAAACAGCTGCGACCTATTTGGCAGCAGACCGTGTCAGAGTGGGTTTTAACGTGATGGTATGGAAGCCGGTCGTTCAGAAAGCGATGGCAAACTACTGAACGTAAACTTGCCAAGACATCAACAACAACATTGCTGGTGATGATAGCGATGTCCTGTAAATAGGATATGTAAAAAAACAATATTTCTCTGGGGTATACCCAGACTCATGATAAAGAGCAACAAGCAATTAACAGGACATCTAAAATATACACGATCAAATGTCCTCCCAACTTATAAGACCAAATATACTCCTCATTCCCAAGATAAAATGCACCCCAACACTCAAAATCAAAAGTCCATCAACATTCAAGATCCAATGTTCTCCAATTACCAAGATCCAATGTCCTCCCAATGATCAAGTGTCCTCATACAGGAATGCTCAAACCGGCGTTCGAAACACAGCTGCTTGCGAATTGGCAGCTGACCACCTTGCGTTGGTTTTCATACAATTGTATGAATGCTGGCCGTATAGAAAGCAATGGCAAACTACTGAACGTAAACTTGCAAAGAAATCATACCAGCCAAAACAGACTGAGGTTGACTGTGACGTCCTGTACCTGTAAAGGATATGCAACTAATTTAATACTTTTTATCCCTAGGGAAGTGTCTGCATTCATCTACCTTTCACAGTAAATGGAAGTTTGCCGTTTTTTTTTTTTTTTGCGTATCCCTTACAGGACGTTGCAGTCAACATCAGCATTTTTCATCTGCTGTTGATGTACTAGGCAAGATTACCCTCAGTAGTTTACCATTGCTTTCTGAGCGACCGGCTCACATACCCAGTAAGGTACCAACGCAGCGAGAATTGCTTCCGATTCTCGCGCAGATTACGTTACTTGCGAAAATATTCGGGATTACGGAGAAAGACGTTAACCTCTTGGCCAGGGAGACCTGCAGTTTGCCAGGACTGGGCACGTATCTGACAGGTCGTGGTACAGTTCCTCTGGTTCTCAAACGCTTGACCTCCAATTTGCATAATTTTAAAATTTATACCTGATGCTTAATCTTGTTCACTGGATTAATAGGTTATCTTCTTATTACTACGCTAGCTGGGATCCCATATCAATAGTTTGTCAAAAACTGTCCTGTATTGCCAATATAGTACCTTGCGGTGTATGGCAGGAGGTCTTGAGCCTGAGGAATTAAGCCGGCCTGGCAACTGCAGTCGCCGCAAACTATGCAGTAATAAATCTCACGTTATTTCATTTCTCCCCAGGTGCATCGATTTCCTAAGATTCAACTCTGTCGTGCCCGCCGAAACCCCCTGGTGTAGCGCTAAAGATCTGGATGACGATCCTTCGCGTCTTGACGAGGATGACTCTGAAGAAGGGTAATCATGAACTCTTTACCGAAGTTACTGTTCTTTTTTGTGAGTGTGAGATCCGTTAACCTTTTGGGTTTGCGCACATTTTTGCTTAAAGTTTTTCAGCCAACTTTGAACTAATTTCAGCGGCCAGACTTACAGATTTAGCAGCCATGTTTAATGTGCCCCAACTACCTCCCAATAAATTGTTAAGTTCCATAAACAAAAGAGAAACATATAAGAATATATATACATTCATCCATCATGTGCCAACAAGATCTGCAACAATTAGTAGACGAGGTTGTTGTACACAGTGAGCAGCTGGGGTTGGAATTAAATTGTAAAATGACACAGGTTATGGTCGTCACTGGGAAGAACGAAGTACCACAATGTAATATACAAGTGAATGGGAATATTCTTCAACAAGTGAATCGGTATCTCGGAACAGTCATAACATCTGATGGGCGATGCCTTGAAGAGATTAGAACAAGAATCGCCATGGCGAAAGTAGCCTTTAGCAAGATGAAAAACATTCTGACCAATAAATACAGCGGTCTTTGCTCAAGATGTTTACGAAGGATTTCAGGTCAGAGAAGAGACATGTGCGGCCGCCATAGACTTAGAGGACGCATATAACAGAGTATCTTTCGAGCACTTGACGCAAACCCTCCTCAGACTGCAAGTGCACCCTCACCTTGTACGATTGATAGCTGCAGTTCTGCTCCAAAGGAAGGTGGTGCTAAGATGCGGGAGTTGGTCTTCTGAGCCGATAACGATATGTCCAGGATTGCCGCAGGGTTCACCAGTCACCTGTACTATTCAACGTGTATACGGTGCCGATCACTGAACAACAGTTGGACGGGAGGGGTAGGACTCTGTCATTCGTTGACGACATCCTCGTGTATCGACAGGATCGAGATAGACAGGCGGTTGCCAATGATATGCAGGGCGAACTAGATCGAATTTCCTCATGGTGTGCTGATGCCGATGCCCTTGTCAACCCTGCAAAGGCAACGGTTACATGGTTCTCCCTAAACAACCATATTGTGAAAACAGACCTGCCGGCAGTAAGAATGGATGGGAGCAGTTTGAGTAGAACCCAGTCAATGACATATCTTGGCGTGAGGCTTGATCGTAGCCTGTCCTTCAGAGATCATGTCGATTATGTCATAACGAAGGCTCGAAAAGGTTTGTCAGCAATGAGAGTCATGGCGACTGCCAATATCGAGCAAAGACTGCTAATATTTCTGTTCCAAGGACTTGTGCTTTCACGCATCGAGTATGCCCTGGCCATCCTCACTGTCAGCCCTACACAGATTGGAAGACTTGAAAATGTACAAAACGAAGCCATGCGCATCATTTTGGGCTGCACGAGAGACACCAGCTGTGTAGCAATGAGATACCTCCTTGACTTCCCGACAATGGAACACAGGATCAAGATCTGGAGAGCTCGTGCATACTTAAAAATAAGTGCAGATGAGCAGCACCCTCTGCATGACGCTATATTCAGAGAAAAGGGTGACAGGCTAAAGAGGGGCAAATCATGGATGGGTCGGGCGGAAGATGTCGTCAGACAGGTCTGCAGTCTTACCAGTATCAATCCCGGCAAGGAATGGGTGCCGGTGCCTCCAGCTTTTAAGAGCACTTTCTCCTACATTATCACACTCGACAGACGGTGCAGAGAGCAGAACCCTGCCGCTGTCAATGCAGAGGTTAACGCGCTCATCTATGAACACTCAGATAGCCCCGAAGTGCTCATCTATACAGATGGATCTGTGGTAAAGCAGCAGAGAAGTGCGTGGGCATTTACAGCCCGTTCAGCGGGCCGAACCGTTCAAGAATCCAGTGGTGCCCACTCTATGACCACGAGCAGCATGACGATGGAGGTGATGGCAGTTACACAGGCTCTCATATGGCTGGAGTCACAGCATTATACCAACGTGTGTGTACTAAGTGATTCAATGAGCATGATTCAGAAGGTCGAAGCTGGATCTGTACGTAGACAGTGGACTGAATCGCTGCGGAAGTCTGTTGTCCGTAAAGTCACCTTCATCTTCGTCCCGGGACATGCGGGAGTCGAGGGAAATGAACGAGCTGACAAACTGGCTGGCTCTGCACCCCCTGTAGATGGCCAGCCCATGGATCGTGCCGATGTTATTAACGTCCTTAAAGATATGGCGAGAACAGAGGACTTTGACGTCAATGATTCCACATCGCTGTCCAGGATGAAAGACCTGGGAGTAAGAACCGGCACAGCCAGACGCGAGAGGTACATCGGGAAAACAAAACGCCTCGTCAACCAACACAGAACTGGCACTATTAGCCACCGGACGCTGATGCATATGCTGGGGGGAGGATCTGAGCACCTATGGACATGTCCGGAGTACAACGAAGATACCCCAACTGATAACTGATAACTGATAACTGATCTGACCAATAAAACGTTTTCTATTGAAACGAGAAAAAGAGTGTTGAGGGGATACATAGAGCCTGTTCTTTTGTATGGATGTGAAACTTGGACAATGTGCAGTCAAACTGAAAAACATTTGATAGCTACAAAAATGTAGTTTCTGAGGAAAATGCAAAGAGTATCATGGACAGATAGAAAAACCAATGACCAAGTACTACAGGAGACAAATGAAAATCGTAGACTGATTAGAGAAATTAGACGAAGACAGTCACAATTTTTTTGGACATGTTATGAGAAGAAATGGATTGGAGAACTTATTGACAAATGGCAAGATCGAAGGAAACAGACCAAGAGGAAGACCGAGAGGAAAATACCTGGATGGCTTGGTCACATGGCATGGACGAAAAAGGAACAATGAGCTGATCTACGACTCTGGTGATCGAGTGAAATGGCGAGTCATGACCGCCCACGCTTTCCCGCATGGCAAATGATTGATTGATCATGTGCCATGCCTATAAGCGTGGGCGGTCATGTTCTGCCATCTCACTCGATCACCAGAGTCGTGGATCAGCTCCGTGTTCCTGTCTCAACCTGTCCATGTGGCCAAGCCATCCAGGTATTTACTTCTTGGTCGTCCCCTTAGTCTCTTCCATTCGATCTTGCCAGTTGTCACCAAGTTCTCCAAGTCATTTCTTCTCATAACATGCCCAAAAAATTTAGATTGTCTACGTCTAATGACTCTAATCAGTTTACGATCTTCATTTGTGTCTTGAAGACTTGTTCATTGGTTTTTCTGTCTGACCATGGTATTCTTTGCATTTTCCTCAGAAACCACATTTCCACGTCCATCAGCTGTTTTTCAGCTTGACTGCTTATTGTCCACGCTTCACATCCATACAAAAGTATAGGTTCTATGTAGCACTTCAACACTCTTTTTCTCGTTTCAATTGATATCTTTTTATTGGTCAGTATGCTTTTCATCTTGCAAAAGGCTACCTTCGCAGTGGCAATTCTTGTTCTAACCTCTTCAAGGCATTTCCCATAAGATGTTATGACTGTGCCGAGATAACTGTATCGATTCACTTGCTTAAGAATATGCCCATTTACTTGTATATCACATTGTGGAATTTCCTTCTTCCCAGTGACGACCATAATCTGTCTTAATATTTAGTTCTAACCCTATTTGTTCACTGTGTGCAACAACCGCATCTACTAAATTTTGCAGGTCCTGCTCATTGTCTGCAATCAAGACTGTATCATCTGCATATCGAATGTTATTGATGTATCGTCCCCCAATGTTGATTTCTTCCATATCGACTATATTTCTGAAAATATTTTCACTGTGCAGAGAAAAAAGATCTGGAGACATTACACATCCCTGTCTCACACCTCTCTTAATAGGCTGATATTGACCTACTCCATTATCAACTCTTATGGCAGCTTGTTGTTTCCAATATATGTTTTTTACAAGTCTAAGTCTTTTCCATCAATTTGTAGATCTCCAAGCATCCGTATCATGTCGACATGTCTCACTTTATCGAAAGCCTTAGTGTAGTCAATAAAGCAAAGATATAGATCTTTGTTTACTTCTATAGAACGTCCAATTACTGTTCTCAGTATATACACAGCATTTACTGTGCCTTTGCCTTCTACAAACCCACATTGTTCATCTTATATTTCGGGTTGTATTTTCTTCCTAACTTTTTGCATGATAATTCTCAGCAGAATCTTCGTGATGTGGATCATTATACTAATTGTTCGATGTTGATCGTATTCCAAGGCTCCTGACTTCTTCGGGATTGCAATAAATATAAAATTACATAATTCAGGAAGTATATCTCCAGTATCGTCTATTGATCTATTCCATATTCTTCTAAGGCATTGATCATTTCTATTGTGATGTTATCTGTACCTGGGATCTTGCCAGTTTTCATATGGTTAAGAGCATTCTGAAATTCCATCTTCAAAATTGATGGTCCTTCATTATTATTCCGATGATGATATTGTTCTTCTCTTGTATCATCATAAAGGTCTTTTACATAATCTGAGCACGCGTGTAAAATCTGATCTTTTTCTATTATGAATTTGCCATATTTGGTTTTTAGACAACCCGTTGATGTGTGTGTTCTTTTGTTAGTGGTATCATTAATTCTTTTGTGCATTAATTTGGTATTCCGGGTGTTGTGTTGGTTTTCACTTTCCTTGCAATTTTCATCAAGACATGTTTCTTTTGCCTCTTTACGTAGCTTCCTAATTTTCCTGTGAATCTCTTCGTATTTTTCCTAGTTATTTTTGTTATTTCTTATGACTTCCATGAGTTTTAAGATGTCTTCCATCATCCATTTCTTGTGTCCTATTATCTTTATTTTTGGGATGGTTATTTTTGCAGCTTAGTTGATTGAGTTCTTTAATATTTCCCATTGGTCACTGAAGTCTTGAAATAATATTTCCTTATCGGACAATGCATCGAATCTGTTCTTTACCTCCACATTGAATTTATCTTTTATTTCCTCACTTTTCAGTGCTTGTAGATCAGATTTGGTGTTTCTTTGTGAATATTTGACTTTCTTTAATTTTATATGTAAATTGCTTAAAATTAATCTATGGTCGCTGTAGCCGTCTGCGCTTGGTATAGTTTTTGCGACTTTTAAAGCATTTCGGAATCTTCTGTTGATGAGAATGTAATCAATCTGATTTCTGATCTTATGATCAGGACTCCCCCATGTCCATAATCTCCTTAGGTGCTGTTGATTCCAGGTGTTTCCAGTAATCAAATCATGCACTTTTGCCCACTGTACAAGCCTGCAACCCCTTTCATTATGTTCCCCTAGTCCATACTTGCCTACTATGCATCCGTCCTGTTGATTTCCAACTTTGGCATTCAAATCACCCATTATGATATTTATTTCAGAATTCTTGTATTTCTTGATGGCTTTCTCTAAATCATTATAAAATTCATCAATGCTGTCATCACTACTGTCTGCTGTTGGTGGGTAAACTTGGATGATGTTGACATCAAAAGGTCTTCCACTCAACTTCCCAAATAACACTCTGTCTGATACAGTCCAATATCCTTTGATCGATTTTGCTCTCTGTTTATCCATTATAATTGCTACTTCTCGCTGTTGTTTCTCTCCACCAGAATAGATTATTCTATATTCCTCAGATGTTATAATGCCCATTCCTGTCCATCTGGTCTCACATATACCTAACAGGTTAATATTTAATCTTCTAATTTCATTCTTAATGTTATCAAATTTTCCATCCCAACTCATAGTTCTTACATTCCAAGTTCCTACTTTCAATGTTGATATTCTTTTGCACTCAGTTGCCTGATGACGGTCTGGAGTCCACAGGTGCACATGACTACCCCTACCGGGCGAGGTTGCTCCTATGGAACACCCATTTACGCCGTTTCTCTGATTATCGATAAGATTGCAGTACATGATATTCTTGGCATCTGTAAAGAAGGTAGTCTGCCATTGCTTTCCTTCCTAGCAGTGACCATCCTGGTCGATGACCGTAGCCATTGTCTTTAAAAAAAAAAAAGAGATCCTCTGCCTACCGTCGTGAAGATGAGACCATAACCTACAACTATATGTTGGCTGCTCTTCAATTTCACCCACCACCTGCATCCATGGTTTCACGTAACACTGATCTGGGGGCTAAACGGGTACTCCACCTTGCCCAAGGGTGTCCCGTAGGCTAGTGGAGGGAAGGTGTCAGAAGTTGGGGTGCGCCACCGCCTTGATGAAAGTATTATTCACTGACGTGCAACCCCAAATAGCCAGAAATTGACTAGGGACAAAATCTATATGGCTGAACTACAGATTAAGCCCATGAATATCCAACGTACAGCTCCAAGTGGCTCGTAACAAAATGAAATGAACTGTGCTGAATATTCGCCAAGGAATGGGAAGGAGAAGGTTAGCTGAGGTAGATTTTAAGTCTAGATTTAAGAGTATTCGACAACTATCCCTGTGCAGGTTTTTCTCCCCCGACTGTTCCCATCCTTGGTGTCAAAGTTATCCCCCACCATTGTACACACACAACACGTATGCACAATTTGAATTTAAAAAGGATAACGACTGAACTATGAGTTAAAATAAACTACAACATTTATTGGCTATCATTATTATTAGACATCTGATGTTTTTCAAGATGATGATGATGAAATTGTATAAGTTTATGCACTACAGTAATCGTGAATGTGAAATGATTAATATAAAATACATAACTGTGAATCCTGTCTGGATCAGTGAGAGGTCCGCTAACAGCCGTTATGCTCCGATCAGCGAGCAGCTGTGGTCAGATCAGCGACTCTCCAGTAGAAAACAGCTTGCCGATTTTCTGACATCTGCCAGTCCTGGCACTACCTGGTTGTCACTCGTTCTTGAGATCTATACGCAGGCGCTCTTATTGGGAGCTAGGAAGTAATCAAGAATGTGTTATATCTAGTTCTACATCAGTGCAATACTAAGTAATACATATATCCTAGCACACCCATATACAATGACCAGTCTGGCCAAGTTTATCTTCCAGCTCTACTGCGTTCACCATCCTCCTTCTCCCTCCATATCTCTGTCCTACGGTCTTAGTCTGGGACGGGCTTTTCAATTGTCTCACACGCCTGTAATTATTACATATGTCCATGTCGCTAATACCGACATTCTGGGTCGTACAGCTGCTCTGTCCAAAGTTGGTTTAGCAGCTCACAAGGTCGGTAATGGTATTATAATAATACCTGATCATCCGGGCTTACAAGCCGTGACCTGTATCTGTGCCAGGCTTCCATGCACTACCGTGAACACTCATCCACAATACACTGAAAAGGCTAAGCACCATATACTCTATACCAATTGTGAATAATGTCTGTACCATTACACCTCTGCTACAAATGCAACCAATAAGCAAGGTGCCAATGCGCGCACAATAGCATAACACTTCATATTTGTAGGTTTGCATATGATAAATTAATATACCAAACATGAAAAACCCATAAAATATATTAATTAAACTATACATATTGTTAACATAATAGCATTATGCAAAGTTAGTTTGTATGCATACAAAATGAGACGTATACACATAAAAAGAATATTACGAAGCATAGTCCTAGCATCGTATATTCATATGAAGTTACAAATACATATATCCCATACATGCTTAAACATTAGGCATATGAAGGTATTCCTAATACACAGTATGAAATGCAAACAAGTTGTAGTAACATGATTATCTACAACGACTGAGAAACTAATAGTTTCCATAGAGTAACAGACATCTAACATGATAAATGAAAGTCAAAAGTCTGCCTAAAAAAAATATCTACTTGTAAAGAATAACCCTTATAGCAATATGATATTGTACACAGAACTTAGAAAGAATAGTGCACACTCAAGTAACCTACGACAATGATAGTTCTTGCATTAACCTAGATCAGATATACACTGAAAATCAGTACATACATCTAAAAGACTTAGATAGTTACTAAGAAATCTACATTTACTCTCTCTTCTCACCTGTTCGAAGATTTTTCATTCCTGATCTGAGTATCAGAATCTTCTAGCATATATACTCTTTCCTTATCCCCCCAAGGCGTTTAATTGCCTCCTGGGATCTGTTTCATAATCCCTACAGTGCAGACTCATTATCTCCCAACATGTCCAGTCCTAAATTCTTTATGAACTGGCCTTCACACCTGTGACCATGGGCAGCCTCTAGTTAGCCAGAATCTCACACCTTGCGTCTCTCTTTCTGGTACAAAGTCTACATGTCCAGTGTTAATTGCCTCTGTCAGACACACAACACCTAATTTCTGGATCCAGTCAGAATGGTTTATTATCCTTCTAACACCCCGCCTTTCTACCTTTTCTACAGGTAATTACTAGCCTCTAGTCAAGTGTTGGATGGGTTTTACAAGGTCTGTTTCACACTCAACTGAGTCTGTGTGATCGGCTGGGACTTGGCATGTTTACAGCCCCAGGTTGCTTGCGTCATGCCTGGGCAGTTTTACTTGCCATTCATAGTCGCGGTCCGTTTAACACTGCATGTCTGTGTGGTATTATTATCAATTCAGGGTCAGTTTCTTCTTCCTCCAGCATTCTTTATTATAGAGAATTGCATTCGTTCTACTGTAACTTCTCTACATGGTCCATCAAAAGTGAACCGAAAATTGTTCTGGGATGTAAAGGCTGCATTTCACGACAGAAGGAGGCACCTTACTTCTCCTTTGATAGGGAATACCCCTACCCCGCCACCCAGAGACTATATATATATATATATATATATATATATATATATATATATATATATATATATATATATATATATATATATATATATATATATATATATATATATATATATATATATATATATATATATATATATATATATATATATATATATATATATATAATATATATATATATATATATATATATATATATATATATATATATATATAATATATATATATATATATATATATATATATATATATATATATATATATATATATATATATATATATATATATATATATATATATATATATATATATAGTAGCTCTGGGTGGCGGGGTAGGGGTATTCCCTATCAAAGGAGAAGTAAGGTGCCTCCTTCTGTCGTGAAATGCAGCCTTTACATCCCAGAACAATTTTCGGTTCACTTTTGATGGACCATGTAGAGACGTTACAGAAGAACGAATGCAATTCTCTATAATAAAGAATGCTGGGGGAAGAAGATACTGACCCTGAATTGATAATAATACCACACAGACATGCAGTGTTAAACGGACCGCGACTATGAATGGCAAGTAAAACTGCCCAGGCATGACGCAAGCAACCTGGGGCTGTAAACATGCCAAGCCCAGCCGATCACACAGACTCAGTTGAGTGTGAAACAGACCTTGTAAAACCCATCCAACACTTGACTAGAGGCTAGTAATTACCTGTAGAAAAGGTAGAAAGGCGGGGTGTTAGAAGGATAATAAACCATTCTGACTGGATCCAGAAATTAGGTGTTGTGTGTCTGACAGAGGCAATTAACACTGGGCATGTAGACTTTGTACCAGAAAGAGAGACGCAAGGTGTGAGATTCTGGCTAACTAGAGGCTGCCCATGGTCACAGGTGTGAAGGCCAGTTCATAAAGAATTTAGGACTGGATATGTTGGGAGATAATGAGTCTGCACTGTAGGGATGTATGAAACAGATCCCAGGAGGCAATTAAACGCCTTGGGGAGATAAGGAAAGAGTATATATGCTAGAAGATTCTGATACTCAGATCAGGAATGAAAAATCTTCGAACAGGTGAGAAGAGAGAGTAAATGTAGATTTCTTAGTAACTATCTAAGTCTTTTAGATGTATGTACTGATTTTCAGTCTATATCTGATCTAGGTTATTGCAAGACCTATCATTGTCGTAGGTTACTTGAGTGTGCACTATTCTTTCTAAGTTCTGTGTACAATATCATATTGCTATAAGGGTTATTCTTTACAAGTAGATACCTTTTGTGAGGCAGACTTTTGACTTTCATTTATCATGTTAGATGTCTGTTACTCTATGGAAACTATTAGTTTCTCAGTCGTTGTAGATAATCATGTTACTAAAACTTGTGTGCATTTCATACTGTGTATTAGGAATACCTTCATATGCCTAATGTTTAAGCATGTGTGGGATGTATGTATTTGTAACTTCATATGAATATACGATGCTAGGACTATGCTTCGTAATATTTTTTTATGTGTATACGTCTTATTTTGTATGCATACAAACTAACTTTGCATAGTGCTATTATGTTAACAATATGTATAGTTTAATTAATATATTTTATGGGTTTTTCATGTTTGGTATATTAATTTATCATATGCAAACCTACAAATATGAAGTGTTATGCTATTGTGCGCGCATTGGCACCTTGCTTATTGGTTGCATTTGTAGCAGAGGTGTAATGGTACAGACATTATTCACAATTGGTATAGAGTATATGGTGCTTAGCCTTTTCAGTGTATTGTGGATGAGTGTTCACGGTAGTGCATGGAAGCCTGGCACAGATACAGGTCACGGCTTGTAAGCCCGGATGATCAGGTATTATTATAATACCATTACCGACCTTGTGAGCTGCTAAACCAACTTTGGACAGAGCAGCTGTACGACCCAGAATGTCGGTATTAGCGACATGGACATATGTAATAATTACAGGCGTGTGAGACAATTGAAAAGCCCGTCCCAGACTAAGACCGTAGGACAGAGATATGGAGGGAGAAGGAGGATGGTGAACGCAGTAGAGCTGGAAGATAAACTTGGCCAGACTGGTCATTGTATATGGGTGTGCTAGGATATATGTATTACTTAGTATTGCACTGATGTAGAACTAGATATAACACATTCTTGATTACTTCCTAGCTCCCAATAAGAGCGCCTGCGTATAGATCTCAAGAACGAGTGACAACCAGGTAGTGCAGGACTGGCAGATGTCAGAAAATCGGCAAGCTGTTTTTCTACTGGAGAGTCGCTGATCTGACCACAGCTGCTCGCTGATCGGAGCATAACGGCTGTTAGCGGACCTCTCACTGATCCAGACAGGATTCACAGTTATGTATTTTATATTAATCATTTCACATTCACGATTACTGTAGTGCATAAACTTATACAATTTCATCATCATCATCTTGAAAAACATAACACGTCTAATAATAATGATAGCCATTAAATTTTGTAGTTTATTTTAACTCATAGTTCAGTCGTTATCCTTTTTAAATTCAAATTGTGCATACGTGTGTGTGTGTACAATGGTGGGGGATAACTTTGACACCAAGGATGGGAACAGTCGGGGGAGAAAAACCTGCACAGGGATAGTTGTCGAATACTCTTAAATCTAGACTTAAAAATCTACCTCAGCTAACCTTCTCCTTCCCATTCCTTGGCGAATATTCAGCACAGTTCATTTCATTTTGTTACGAGCCACTTGGAGCTGTACGTTGGATATTCATGGGCTTAATCTGTAGTTCAGCCATATAGATTTTGTCCCTAGTCAATTTCTGGCTATTTGGGGTTGCACGTCAGTGAATAATACTTTCATCAAGGCGGTGGCGCACCCCAACTTCTGACACCTTCCCTCCACTAGCCTACGGGACACCCTTGGGCAAGGTGGAGTACCCGTTTAGCCCCCAGATCAGTGTTACGTGAAACCATGGATGCAGGTGGTGGGTGAAATTGAAGAGCAGCCAACATATAGTTGTAGGTTATGGTCTCATCTTCACGACGGTAGGCAGAGGATCTCTTTTTTTTTTTAAAGACAATGGCTACGGTCATCGACCAGGATGGTCACTGCTAGGAAGGAAAGCAATGGCAGACTACCTTCTTTACAGATGCCAAGAATATCATGTACTGCAATCTTATCGATAATCAGAGAAACGGCGTAAATGGGTGTTCCATAGGAGCAACCTCGCCCGGTAGGGGTAGTCATGTGCACCAGGGGACTCCAGACCGTCATCAGGCAACTGAGTGCAAAAGAATATCAACATTGAAAGTAGGAACTTGGAATGTAAGAACTATGAGTGGGGATGGAAAATTTGATAACATTAAGAATGAAATTAGAAGATTAAATATTAACCTGTTAGGTATATGTGAGACCAGATGGACAGGAATGGGCATTATAACATCTGAGGAATATAGAATAATCTATTCTGGTGGAGAGAAACAACAGCGAGAAGTAGCAATTATAATGGATAAACAGAGAGCAAAATCGATCAAAGGATATTGGACTGTATCAGACAGAGTGTTACTTGGGAAGTTGAGTGGAAGACCTTTTGATGTCAACATCATCCAAGTTTACCCACCAACAGCAGACAGTAGTGATGACAGCATTGATGAATTTTATAATGATTTAGAGAAAGCCATCAAGAAATACAAGAATTCTGAAATAAATATCATAATGGGTGATTTGAATGCCAAAGTTGAAATCAACAGGACGGATGCATAGTAGGCAAGTATGGACTAGGGGAACATAATGAAAGAGGTTGCAGGCTTGTACAGTGGGCAAAAGTGCATGATTTGATTACTGGAAACACCTGGAATCAACAGCACCTAAGGAGATTATGGACATGGGGGAGTCCTGATCATAAGATCAGAAATCAGATTGATTACATTCTCATCAACAGAAGATTCCGAAATGCTTTAAAAGTCGCAAAAACTATACCAAGCGCAGACGGCTACAGCGACCATAGATTAATTTTAAGCAATTTACATATAAAATTAAAGAAGTCAAATATTCACAAAGAAACACCAAATCTGATCTACAAGCACTGAAAAGTGAGGAAATAAAAGATAAATTCAATGTGGAGGTAAAGAACAGATTCGATGCATTGTCCGATAAGGAAATATTATTTCAAGACTTCAGTGACCAATGGGAAATATTAAAGAACTCAATCAACTAAGCTGCAAAAATAACCATCCCAAAAATAAAGATAATAGGACACAAGAAATGGATGATGGAAGACATCTTAAAACTCATGGAAGTCATAAGAAATAACAAAAATAACTAGGAAAAATACGAAGAGATTCACAGGAAAATTAGGAAGCTACGTAAAGAGGCAAAAGAAACATGTCTTGATGAAAATTGCAAGGAAAGTGAAAACCAACACAACACCCGGAATACCAAATTAATGCACAAAAGAATTAATGATACCACTAACAAAAGAACACACACATCAACGGGTTGTCTAAAACCAAATATGGCAAATTCATAATAGAAAAAGATCAGATTTTACACGCGTGCTCAGATTATGTAAAAGACCTTTATGATGATACAAGAGAAGAACAATATCATCATCGGAATAATAATGAAGGACCATCAATTTTGAAGATGGAATTTCAGAATGCTCTTAACCATATGAAAACTGGCAAGATCCCAGGTACAGATAACATCACAATAGAAATGATCAATGCCTTAGAAGAATATGGAATAGATCAATAGACGATACTGGAGATATACTTCCTGAATTATGTAATTCTATATTTATTGCAATCCCGAAGAAGTCAGGAGCCTTGGAATGCGATCAACATCGAACAATTAGTATAATGATCCACATCACGAAGATTCTGCTGAGAATTATCATGCAAAAGAGTTAGGAAGAAAATACAACCCGAAATAGGAGATGAACAATGTGGGTTTGTAGAAGGCAAGGCACAGTAAATGCTGTGTATATACTGAGAACAGTAATTGAACGTTCTATAGAAGTAAACAAAGATCTATATCTTTGCTTTATTGACTACACTAAGGCCTTCGATAAAGTGAGACATGTCGACATGATACGGTTGCTTGGAGATCTACAAATAGATGGAAAAGACCTTAGACTTGTAAAAAACATATATTGGAAACAACAAGCTGCCATAAGAGTTGATAATGAGTAGGTCAATATCAGCCTATTAAGAGAGGTGTGAGACAGGGATGTGTAATGTCTCCAGATCTTTTTTCTCTGTACAGTGAAAATATTTTCAGAAATATAGAGATATGGAAGGAATCAACATTGGGGGACGATACATCAATAACATTAGATATGCAAATGATACAGTCTTGATTGCAGACAATGAACAGGACCTGCAAAATTTAGTAGATGCGGTTGTTGCACACAGTGAACAACTAGGGTTAGAACTGAATATTAAGAAGACACAGATTATGGTCGTCACTGGGAAGAAGGAAATTCCACAATGTGATATACAAGTAAATGGGCATATTCTTAAGCAAGTGAATCGATACAGTTATCTCGGCACAGTCATAACATCTGATGGGAGATGCCTTGAAGAGATTAGAACAAGAATTGCCATTGCGAAGGTAGCCTTTTGCAAGATGAAAAGCATACTGACCAATAAAAAGATATCAATTGAAACGAGAAAAAGAGTGTTGAAGTGCTACATAGAACCTATACTTTTGTATGGATGTGAAGCGTGGACAATAAGCAGTCAAGCTGAAAAACAGCTGATGGCTGTGGAAATGTGGTTTCTGAGGAAAATGCAAAGAATACCATGGACAGACAGAAAAACCAATGAACAAGTCCTTCAAGAAACAAATGAAGATCGTAAACTGATTAGAGTCATTAGACGTAGACAGTCTAAATTTTTTGGGCATGTTATGAGAAGAAATGACTTGGAGAACTTGGTGACGACTGGCAAGATCGAAGGGAAGAGACCAAGGGGAAGACCGAGAAGTAAATACCTGGATGGCTTGGCCACATGGCATGGTCGAGACAGGAACACGGAGCTGATCCACGACTCTGGTGATCGAGTGAGATGGCAGAACATGACCGCCCACGCTTATAGGCATTGCACATGATCAATCAATCATTTGCCATGCCGGGAAAGCGTGGGCGGTCATGACTCGCCATTTCACTCGATCACCAGAGTCGTAGATCAGCTCAGTGTTCCTGTCTTCGTCCATGCCATGTGACCAAGCCATCCAGGTATTTTCCTCTCGGTCTTCCTCTTGGTCTGTTTCCTTCGATCTTGCCATTTGTCAATAAGTTCTCCAATCCATTTCTTCTCATAATATGTCCAAAAAATTGTGACTGTCTTCGTCTAATGTCTCTAATCAGTCTACGATTTTCATTTGTCTCCTGTAGTACTTGGTCATTGGTTTTTCTATCTGTCCATGGTATTCTTTGCATTTTCCTCAGAAACTACATTTTTGTAGCTATCAAATGTTTTTCAGTTTGACTGCACATTGTCCAAGTTTCACATCCATACAAAAGAACAGGCTCTATGTATCCCCTCAACACTCTTTTTCTCGTTTCAATAGAAACGTTTTATTGGTCAGATCAGTTATCAGTTATCAGTTATCAGTTGGGGTATCTTCGTTGCACTCCGGACATGTCCATAGGTGCTCAGATCCTCCCCCCAGCATATGCATCAGCGTCCGGTGGCTAATAGTGCCAGTTCTGTGTTGGTTGACGAGGCGTTTTGTTTTCCCGATGTACCTCTCGCGTCTGGCTGTGCCGGTTCTTACTCCCAGGTCTTTCATCCTGGACAGCGATGTGGAATCACTGACGTCAAAGTCCTCTGTTCTCGCCATATCTTTAAGGACGTTAATAACATCGGCACGATCCATGGGCTGGCCATCTACAGGGGGTGCAGAGCCAGCCAGTTTGTCAGCTCGTTCATTTCCCTCGACTCCCGCATGTCCCGGGACGAAGATGAAGGTGACTTTACGGACAACAGACTTCCGCAGCGATTCAGTCCACTGTCTACGTACAGATCCAGCTTCGACCTTCTGAATCATGCTCATTGAATCACTTAGTACACACACGTTGGTATAATGCTGTGACTCCAGCCATATGAGAGCCTGTGTAACTGCCATCACCTCCATCGTCATGCTGCTCGTGGTCATAGAGTGGGCACCACTGGATTCTTGAACGGTTCGGCCCGCTGAACGGGCTGTAAATGCCCACGCACTTCTCTGCTGCTTTACCACAGATCCATCTGTATAGATGAGCACTTCGGGGCTATCTGAGTGTTCATAGATGAGCGCGTTAACCTCTGCATTGACAGCGGCAGGGTTCTGCTCTCTGCACCGTCTGTCGAGTGTGATAATGCTAGGAGAAAGTGCTCTTAAAAGCTGGAGGCACCGGCACCCATTCCTTGCCGGGACTGATACTGGTAAGACTGCAGACCTGTCTGACGACATCTTCCGCCCGACCCATCCATGATTTGCCCCTCTTTAGCCTGTCACCCTTTTCTCTGAATATAGCGTCATGCAGAGGGTGCTGCTCATCTGCACTTATTTTTAAGTATGCACGAGCTCTCCAGATCTTGATCCTGTGTTCCATTGTCGGGAAGTCAAGGAGGTATCTCATTGCTACACAGCTGGTGTCTCTCGTGCAGCCCAAAATGATGCGCATGGCTTCGTTTTGTACATTTTCAAGTCTTCCAATCTGTGTAGGGCTGACAGTGAGGATGGCCAGGGCATACTCGATGCGTGAAAGCACAAGTCCTTGGAACAGAAATATTAGCAGTCTTTGCTCGATATTGGCAGTCGCCATGACTCTCATTGCTGACAAACCTTTTCGAGCCTTCGTTATGACATAATCGACATGATCTCTGAAGGACAGGCTACGATCAAGCCTCACGCCAAGATATGTCATTGACTGGGTTCTACTCAAACTGCTCCCATCCATTCTTACTGCCGGCAGGTCTGTTTTCACAAAAGGT
>JACEFZ010008508.1:0-2500 GCA_014155875.1 Cepaea nemoralis
CCGTAAACGGGCTGTAAATGCCCACGCACTTCTCTGCTGCTTTACAACAGATCCATCTGTATAGATGAGCACTTCGGGGCTATCTGAGTGATCATAGATGAGCGCGTTAACCTCTGCATTGACAGCGGCAGGGTTCTGCTCTCTGCACCGTCTGTCGAGTGTGATAATGCAGGAGAAGGTACACTTAAAAGCTGGAGGCACCGGCACCCATTCCTTGCCGGGGTTGATACTGGTAAGACTGCAGACCTGTCCGACGACATCTTCCGCCCGACCCATCCATGATTTGCCCCTCTTTAGCCTGTCACCCTTTTCTCTGAATACAGCGTCATGCAGAGGGTGCTGCTCATCTGCACTTATTTTTAAGTATGCACGAGCTCTCCAGATCTTGATCCTGTGTTCCATTGTCGGGAAGTCAAGGAGGTATCTCATTGCTACACAGCTGGTGTCTCTCGTGCAGCCCAAAATGATGCGCATGGCTTCGTTTTGTACCTTTTCAAGTCTTCCAATCTGTGTAGGGCTGACAGTGAGGATGGCCAGGGCATACTCGATGCGTGAAAGCACAAGTCCTTGGAACAGAAGTAATAGCAGTCTTTGCTCGATATTGGCAGTCGCCATGACTCTCATTGCTGCCAAACCTTTTCGAGCCTTCGTTATGACATAGTCGACATGATCTTTGAAGGACAGGCTACGATCAAGCCTCACGCCAAGATATGTCATTGACTGGGTTCTACTCAGAATGCTCCCATCCATTCTTACTGCCGGCAGGTCTGTTTTCACAATATGGTTGTTTAGTGAGAACCATGTAACCGTTGCCTTTGCAGGGTTGACAAGGCATCGGCATCAGCACACCATGAGGAAATTCGATCTAGTTCGCCCTGCATATAGTTGGCAACCGCCTGTCTATCTCGACCCTGTCGATACACGAGGATGTCGTCAACGAATGATAGAGTCCTACCCCTCCCATCCAACTGTTGTTCAGTGATCGGCACCGTATACACGTTGAATAGTACTGGTGACAGTGGTGAACCCTGTGGCAATCCTGGACATATCGTTATCGGCTCAGAAGACCAACTCCCGCATCTTAGCACCACCTTCCTTTGGAGTAGAACTGCAGCTATCCATCGTACAAGGTGAGGGTGCACTTTCAGTCTGAGGAGGGTTTGCATCAAGTGCTCGAAAGATACTCTGTTATATGCGTCCTCTAAGTCTATATAGACTAATATGAGTTTCTATGTGACGCTGACGTGTAATGCTTCGTTACAAATATACCCCCAATATAACGCCGGACATTTCTTTGTCAAACTACCACAAACTATTG
Source organism: Cepaea nemoralis (assembly GCA_014155875.1). Lineage (NCBI taxonomy): Eukaryota > Metazoa > Mollusca > Gastropoda > Stylommatophora > Helicidae > Cepaea > Cepaea nemoralis. Next base: position 1,319 of record JACEFZ010008508.1, read on the forward strand.
AGCTCACCTCCCAGTACGAGGTTGGTTTGGTCGATATTCAGTTTCCCAACACCTATTTTAATATTTTGAAAGACGAGGTGTGGATAAAGTACTTTCCACCTCCAGACCTAGATGAACCACCGATGGCGATTACGCTGACGCCTGGTCTGTACAAATCAACAGAAAAATTCATTGGTGAATTGAATAGATTGCTTTTCGAAGCTGAGAGATTTATCAATGAACTGCAATGGCTGCGTCTCGATGATGCCTTACAAGAACATAACCGAATGATGTTCTCTTATAATGATATTTCGAATAAGGTTCGTTTCCAGTTATATGAACAGGGGGCTGAAGTTAGACTTAGTGACAAGTTGGCAGAAATATTACAGTTTCCCTCGACACATGTCACCGAGACTGAACCCAGTCTGTCTGGTGTGGGTGAAGTGGATTTAGACCAGGGCACAAAAATGTCTTCGTCTATTCCGATATTGTCACCTCGCGGGTGGTTGGTGATGTGATGGTACCATTACTGAGGACACTACCTGTTCTAGACAGATCTACCACCTCGGTATTTAGGATGTATGACAAGCCACATTACGTACCCCTCAGTCGATTTTCATTTGACACGATTGAACTTCTTATAACCGACGAGCAGGGGAAACCTATCCCATTTACAGGTGGAACTTCAGTAGTGACGTTACATTTTCGAACAACCAAACGGTTTGATCTGGGCTAACCATGGTTAGGCACGTGCCAATCCAACGCAACCCCAAACTATACGAGGAGTATTTCTGCAATCAAGCTGGAAGTGGTCTCCCTGTTTTTGTAGGTGGTCGAAGGAAGCGAGGTCATGGAATTGGTAGTTTCTTTAGTGGTCTTGGTCGCACAATTCTTCCTTGGTTGAAGACTGGTGGCAAAGCCCTATTGAGAGAAGGACTGGGGACGGGTTTGCAAGTGGCTCAAGATGCCTTAGCTGGTAGAAATGTTGGTGAGTCCTTCAAAGAACACGCCAGAGATGCTGGTCAACGACTACTCCAAGGCGCAGCTCAACACATCAGCCAATCAGGTAGTGGTGTTAGGAAACGAAAACGAGCCGCCCCGCCAGGTCAGCCCAGTAAAAGAATAAAACCAACAGTCAGAAAGCCATCGAGTCATAAGACACATCACCACCAAGCGGGACATTCGGATATTTTCTCATAATGG
>JACEFZ010008508.1:7500-15604 GCA_014155875.1 Cepaea nemoralis
GCAGAATGTAGTAGTTAGGTGTGCAAAGCTACAGCACGCTTGAGCATCAGGATGGAATGAGGAGAAAGATGCTCAAGTCGTGACGTGGCTTGTTGTTAGGTCAGTCAGTAAACACCTAGGACTAGAAGACAGAGGCCGTCATCATGTTTGTATTCTACTATGACTTTGTATCAGCCATAACGTTTAATAAAGCTGTTTTATATTAGTCCAAGACTCGTTAGTCCTCTATGCTTCACACTGTTACAGAGGACGAAATGACGCCGCAGACCAGGATCTCGATTTTTGCCGTGGCCACAATGCGAAGTATGAAAACCGGCTTGCCATAGCGGACTGATGTGAGATTGTTACCATCCTACTGAGCAAAAGAATATGAACAACCAACAAGTTTTCTCTGAGTCCTTCGAAACAAAAGTCTAAGGCCGGACCATTCTTTTTTTGGAAGTCAAAAATTCAAAGTCAAGATTTTGAGATAGAACCACCTACAAATATAGTTGCCAGTGAAGGGAAGCTGTTCCACATTTTTGCCATGACGTTCCAGACACACGTTAAGATTGTCCAGGCTCAAGAACAAGAAACTTCAAAACAAATATAATCAAATAGAGACGTTGATCTGAGAGAGCAGTTATCTACTTTGCATCAAGATTGCCTGAAGCGAACTGAAAGCTGTTGAACCGTGACCTTGAGTGTCTGAGGAAACAAGTCAATTGCTCATTTGAAAAATAAGAAGAAATGAGAAGGCTTTCAACAGAAGCGATATCGTTAGGGAACTCTCGGAGGTGGGAGAGGCAAACTGGGTTGCCGACCTACTGAAGAGGGGACCCAAAGTTAAATCGCTTTATAGACCTATACCAGTTTCAAGACGTCGCTTTGATGTGCCCTGTTATCGGGTGAAAAGAAAACGGAAGGCTGGTAGGGGCCCAACCAGGGGCTGAAGGTACTGAAACTTGAGAAGAAGAAACTCACTGAAGTTGCGTGATCGTTTGGATGATCGTTTCAACTAATACAAACTCCTAGCGTTTGAGTTCTACCTGACAAGAAAATTTTCAGCGGACATAGAGGAATCCATCTTTCTTGGATCAGGAGCAGAGATAATGGTAATTCGTTGAACTTTAAATATCATTTTAGGTACCATTGACTGGTTGAACAATTTCTATTGCGTAAGTTAAATACGATCATATCTTTAAATTAGCTTGTTACAAATGTGAATTTGATTTTGTTAGTATATACCGAAATATTTCAGCATGACAGAACAAGATTCATTGACCATATCTTTAAATTAGCTTGTTACAAATGTGAATTTGATTTTATTAGTATATACCGAAATATTTCAGCATGACAGAACAAGATTCATTGGCACAAGTTTTGACGGGGGTAGGAACAGTGATCGATAGGCTTAACACAGTCATGAAACAACAAGGAATGGCAACTGAAATTGTTAAGTTTAGCGGACAGGCAAGAGATTTTAAGAAGTGGATAACTTCCATAGAGAAATATGCATATTTGGTGTCAGCATCAGATGAAGAGAAAATGAAACTTGCTTATCAGGCAGCAACAGAACCGGTTTCTGATCATATCAGAAGAAAATTAGAGGCTAGAGTAGATGAGACATGGGAGCAGTTCAAAGACGACCTGGCCCATAAGTACGCGGAAATAACGGACCCACAACATGCGTTTTCGGTGTTAAGACAGTCCAAACAAAACACTGGAGAGACGGTACAATTGTTCAGCGATAGGTTGATTAACCTGGCTGAAGAAGCATTCTTAGGACAGAATGTACGAGGAGAAGAGGTGGAGAGGATGTTGGTCGGGATTTTTGTAGATGGTATAAAATCCGATGGACTGAAATTTAAGCTGATGAGAGAAAACCCTGAGAGGTTATCACAAGCTGTAGATATTGCGGTACAAGAGGAGAATTTGAGACGTCGATTTAGATTGAGAACCGGACGAGAAATAGGAACTAGTCGAGAAGACAGGATTGAGGAGCCTATGGAGATAGGACAAACAAGGTTCGGATGGAATAGGAGAGGAAGTATACAGACATTACAGGGTAGTAATAGAAATGCTTATGATGGAAGAAGACAAATGAGAAATCCTACAAGTGAGACGGTAGGTAACACAAATAACACAAATATAGTTTGTCGGTTTTGTGGGCAACGGGGACACATTTTCGCTTTTGTGGTAACAGGCGTGTCCAGTCGAATATACAAAGTAGAAATGGCAATAGCAGAGTAAATGGGAATCTCGAAGATAGACACGAAGATTTACAAGTACAAGAACGCAGGAAAACCGGCGCCCTACCTATTAAATAGGACCTGTAGTAGGAGGGAAAATAACAAGGTCCCAAGATTTAAAGAATATGTTAATAACAGGTATAGTAGGACGAGTAGAGAATACTTGCAACTAGATGAAATCAAACAGTTTACAGAAAATAAAACAGATCCCAGCTCATGTATAATAGAAATAGGAAAATATAGAGTTCGTACATTAATTGATTCAGGAGCTCAGGTTAGTGTATTTACAGAAAGTTTTTTATGTAATAGTCTGGCGCGATACATGATGATGTTGATGATGTTACCCATACCAGCATCCCTTGCAGTGCCCTGGGGTATGATGGGAAGCCGCTCTGGAAGCATGAATAAATAGAGGCGCGTGTCAGTTTCCCGGTCTCTCAAAACCAGACAACCGTGGCCGAAGGAGCGATTAGGTAGAACCCTGTAGAGATGTAGATACCATCAAATAGGGAGGCTTTAACCAGCCCTCCCCAGTCACTGGACTCTTGGTAGTGACCCCTGGCCATGTTTGTGGGTTGTAGAGCAAACTTGAGCCCCGGCTCTGGTTAATGTCGTAGGCCACTCACATCCCTTTTTGTATACCCTTTTTGTATACCCCTTCGTATACCTGTTTATGCCTGTTTATGCCACTATATCTCTGCTGTTAGGGTTATAGTTTTGTTCACTCGTTATGTTATGGTTTTTCGCTGTATCTGGTCCCAGTCGACTTATGTGATGCGGGTGTCTTGTGTGGGTATAGAGGGTTCCCTTCGACTCAACTGAACATGATTGAGGTCTCACTGTCATTTAGAGACCGCCCCTGTAGTTAGTACTAGGCAGCAGTTATCTCTAACTGTGGGATTTCAGATTCCCATTTCTGTATGTACCAACTGTCCATGAGTCCTGAGATGATTACAATAGAGAGTCCATACCTGCTGTTACCGTTGTTGTTTACGTTGAGGCTCTGTTGTTGCCATGTCCTTGTTGGTTTGTGAAGATAGGCACCTAGTCATGTGCATAGCGATGTTAGGCAGCAGTGATTACTGTGGGAACATAGGTTCCCATTTCTGTATATGTCAGTTATGTGACATGTCAAGATGCCTGTTTGTCCCTAAACCATGCAGTTCTGTCAATAAAAACCTAATTTTGTTGTTCTTAATTTGTTTTGTTTAGTCTGTAGTTTGTTGTGTAAACTCATTGATCCTGTTACAGTCCAGCAGTGTAATCTTCTGTCTGGGGTGTACAACAGTACATCCCCCGCCCTAAGAACTCCTGGAATCTTCTGTCTAAATTCTACCCCTTTTCTTGTTAACAGAGGAGGATATACACAGTGCTCTTTCTCTATTTCTCCTTATTGTCCTTTTCTTCTCTGGCCCATTAAAAGTCAGTGTTGCGCTTCTTTGTCTTTGAGCACTTAAGTATAGGAAATTACATCTTCCTGTCCTTGATATTCCACTTCCTATGACAAGTGGCGAGCCTCGGCCTGGATTGTTTGGCGGCCTTTAGATTATCTTGTTGGTGTCTGTTCCAGTCTTCAATGATTCTTTTAGGTGGTAGTTCCATGTTTGTTTGTTTTTGGCTTTTTGGGGGTGTGAGAGGTCCCTGGCCAAAGACATTAACTGGGTTCAGGTTTGTTCCCCAAGTCTCCAAGAAGCACAGCATTGAGAGAAGAGCCTCCAGACCTACACCACATCTCAAGTCGTCGAAATTAAAGGTGACCTTATTCCATGTTTAGGGAACCGAAGTTTCCCACCCAGCCGGCGCTCAGTCTGAGTCCGCTGGTATAAATTAAGAGTGAGAAAACAACGAAGGTCACGAAACTTTAGCTATAAAGTCTTTTGGAATATGCATGTATATTCCTACTGAAACCATCAAGCTTTACTCAGAAAGCTACAGAGGTGGTTGACGACTCCATGAGAGCAGAATGCCCCCACATTCAATAGAGGCTGGGGCTGTGCTTGTCCAAGAGAAAAATTCTGTTGACTCTTTTGGGAGAACAGTTGTGGACTGTTCATGCGACTGATTTCAGCAATGCCAACATCTGGGGCCATCCATAGAAGTACCTTTCCCTTGTTTGTCTGGAAGAGGGGACATCAGAAATCCATCCCACCAGTGCGTCCCAGCAGCAGAGCGCTGGACATCCATATTCAATCCCCAATGGTGGCACCATCACCTGAGATCACCGAGGCGGATGTTTCCCTTATTGTGTATCAGTTCACCATGTCCGTTTGAAGTGACAGATGACAATGTTACCTGTGGTGATAAGAAAATCCTTTCCTTATAGGCGGGAGCAGAGGAGTTAATACTAGCGTGTTCGTCCATGTTCATGATGTCATGGGTGGACATATTGAGTGTTGCGGGTCGAGTGAACAGTGATTTCCTATATTTCCCCCGTGCATAGAAAATTTAAAAGCGACACATAATAGACATTCAGTGAGAAGAAATAGCATCCAGCGAGAATCATCGAGCAGTGAATGAACTGATTTCCTATATTTCCCCTGTGCATAAGACAATTCAAAAGAGACACATAATAGTGGGAGGAAACGATATCCAGTGAGCATCATGAGACAGAAACATTCGTTATATATTTCTGCGACACACTTTATGGACAAATAATTAATTACTAGTTAATTATTTTGTTTCATGCAATATTAATTCGAATTAGGAATCCCCACGCACAGAAAGTGAGTCCAAGACGCCATGTCTTCCAGCATGTTTTGTTTTGCTTTGTTTTTTTTCCATGTACAGGTATTTCTCTATCCCTGCTTCATTTGGGTACCACGGTGACAACTGAGAAATTACTGACTCATCCCATGGAACTGGTGGATGTTTCTGGCAGAAGCGGGGCTACCAGAATCAGACCGGGAAAACAAAAACTGGGTTTGCTTGCATAGTCATGGGAATTATATATTTTTTTCAGTGGCAAGGAAGTCTGCATCTTGGTTTGCAGGTGATCTAGTGGATAACATGCATGTTATTCTGGTTGTTGTTTTTTGGTTACAAGTAGGGATTGTAAATTTAAGGGGATGCCTGTGTGAAATTTTTTTTGGTGCCCCTATGTATTGCGTCCATGGAGCTAAGTGTTGATGTTGATGTCAGGGTTGCTAGTTTATTTTGTATGCAGACTGCATATTCCTCATGGCCACTCATAAGATATGGTATTATCTTTTGTCAGGGACTGATTTTTTAAAATTGTCACTGATGTATGTTTTTAAGGCAGGTTCAGAAAATATAACTGGTGACAATTTTACGCTGAGAGGTGTAAGTCCCATGGTGAAACCCCCTTAATTGATTGTTTACTTAAATAGCCCTAGTGTTTTGTCTAAACCCTAAGGGTCTAGAGTATTCGACGAGGGACCGTCGAAAAATTGGGGGTGTGATGTGTAATAGTCTGGCGCGATACATGATGATGTTGATGATGTTACTCATACCAGCATTCCTTGCAGTGCCCTGGGGTATGATGGGAAGCCGCTCTGGAAGCATGAATAAATAGAGGCGCGTGTCAGTTTCCCGGTCTCTCAAAACCAGACAACCATGGCCGAAGGAGCAATTAGGTAGATCGCTGTAGAGATGTAGATACCATCAAATAGGGAGGCTTTAACCAGCCCTCCCCAGTCACTGGACTCTTGGTAGTGACCCCTGGCCATGTTTGTGGGTTGTAGAGCAAACTTGAGCCCCGGCTCTGGTTAATGTCGTAGGCCACTCACATCCCTTTTTGTATACCCTTTTTGTATACCCCTTCGTATACCTGTTTATGCCACTATATCTCTGCTGTTAGGGTTATAGTTTTGTTCACTCGTTATGTTATGGTTTTTCGCTGTATCTGGTCCCAGTCGACTTATGTGATGCGGGTGTCTTGTGTGGGTATAGAGGGTTCCCTTCGACTCAACTGAACATGATTGAGGTCTCACTGTCATTTAGAGACCGCCCCTGTAGTTAGTACTAGGCAGCAGTTATCTCTAACTGTGGGATTTCAGATTCCATTTCTGTATGTACCAACTGTCCATGAGTCCTGAGATGATTACAATAGAGAGTCCATACCTGCTGTTACCGTTGTTGTTTACGTTGAGGCTCTGTTGTTGCCATGTCCTTGTTGGTTTGTGAAGATAGGTACCTAGTCATGTGCATAGCGATGTTAGGCAGCAGTGATTACTGTGGGAACATAGGTTCCCATTTCTGTATATGTCAGTTATGTGACATGTCAAGATGCCTGTTTGTCCCTAAACCATGCAGTTCTGTCAATAAAAACCTAATTTTGTTGTTCTTAATTTGTTTTGTTTAGTCTGTAGTTTGTTGTGTAAACTCATTGATCCTGTTACAGTCCAGCAGTGTAATCTTCTGTCTGGGGTGTACAACAGTACATCCCCCGCCCTAAGAACTCCTGGAATCTTCTGTCTAAATTCTACCCCTTTTCTTGTTAACAGAGGAGGATATACACAGTGCTCTTTCTCTATTTCTCCTTATTGTCCTTTTCTTCTCTGGCCCATTAAAAGTCAGTGTTGCGCTTCTTTGTCTTTGAGCACTTAAGTATAGGAAATTACATCTTCCTGTCCTTGATATTCCACCTCCTATGACATTTATATAAAATAATTGAGAAATTGTAGAATATTTAGGAGTCATAATAATCTTCACCTGTTTCGGCAGATTTACAAGTATTGGACAAACAATGATGAATTTTAAATTGGAGGGGTCAATGTAAGACATCTTTTTCATGTAGTGAAAGATTTAAATAGAAATATTTATAGGAAAGGGTTTTTTAATAAAAAAAAGGGGTAAGACTTTTTTTTGATTTACACAAATTAAATTCAAGGACGTTAAAGTAGATTTGGAAGAAGACATGCATATTCAGCACTGGTTGAGTTAAAAAGTCACGACGTTAAAACCACAGTCGGTTATTTGATACAAGCAAAGGTAAAAAGAAAACCCTATTATGTAGCAGGACACACAGTTAGAATCACTGAATTGCAAAAAGGGAAATAATGATGAGCCTGGTTTTAGAAGTTCCGGATGGAATATATCATTAGATAAACCTTAACTTTTCCAGTAATGATTATTAACAAACAGGGAGAGAAATTAGACATACAGAGGATTTTTGTAATACCAAAGTAGAACTAACGTTAATGACATATTAGCAACAGATAGAGTAGAAATGGGAAGAAATTATTCAGAAAATCCTAGTGAAAGAATTAATAACAGACGCGGGCGCGGAAAAAAAAAATTTGCAGAAAGGGTGAAATTTATCCATCCATTTAGAAGAAATACCCAAATACATTCTTAGAAAATGACAAGAGAACAAGAATTGTTGGCACAGTTAAAAACTCCACCAGAAATAAGAAGGGATTAGAACAACGTATAAAAAAAAACAGGGTGTATTTGCAAAATTTAAAGATTTAGAATTGGGAAGACAAAAACATTTACAAAGGAAATAGATACGGGAGATCATCCACCAATTAGTTTAAAAACCCTATAGAACTCCCCTTTAAAAAATAGAGAAATTGTTGAAAAGGAATAGAAGATATGTTGAAAGCGGAAAACTAAAAGGTCGAAGTCAGAGTGGGCATCCCGATTGAATTGTGACCAACCTGATGGTTCACATCGATTCTGTTGTGACTACAGGCGTTGAACAAAACACTAAGATGTACGTACCCTTGCCGGTGATTGATGATATTTTGGGGTTACTTAATGGGTCTACATTTTTCACAAAACTAGAACGCAAATCAGGATTCTGGTGTATCCCGATGTCGGGGATGCTCAAAAGAAAAATGCTTTCTGTACTCAATTTGGGGTTTTTACGAAATTTTTACGAATGCCATTCCGGGTTCGAAAGGCTCCAT